>PVKM010026454.1:0-19345 GCA_004027735.1 Carollia perspicillata | reverse complement strand
GGGGGACTGTGCTTCATGGCCCTTGTGGCTGTTGAGATCTTGTGTGTGTGTATGCCAGTGGTGCGTGTGTCTGTCATATGTATTATGCATCTGTGTATATATATTATATTCACACACACATACGTGTCAGTGAACTTTTAAAGGAAGTGATTATGTATCACCACTGGGCTAGACCATATAACGCCAATGAAAGACTCTTGAAATTTGCTTTTCCCTCTTGTCATAGCATCTGGTGTAGATCCACGAAGTGGTGGTAGGTCAGTGAGGCTCTCAGAGGAAGGATGAAAAGAAAAATGTTGTCCAGAGCTCCTGCCTGACGCACTCTGCACATGGCAAATGGGTTCTTTCAAGCCACCGAGAGACGAGGATGGACTCTTGTCACAGAATAAACTAGCCTGTCCTTCCGGCACATGTTAATCAAGTGTTGGCCTACCATGCTGTCACCTACAGGGCCAGGGACTACCACTTTGCAGTTTATTCTTACAGCCACGTGACCATGTTTGTCCCAACAACATGGGAAAGGGACTGATGTCTCCAATTTCTGTGTCGCGTGTTTGAAAGGATGTCCGTTTCCCTGGGCTGTGCTTTCACTTCCATTCTGGTTAGAAAGGACGATGTCTGCGGTTGGCATGGACGCCCCGTGTTGAGGATGGCAGAGCTCGCCCCGTATCGTTGGCCCACAAATGACTTGAACTAACCAAAGGCAGCCTACCAGCTCTGTGTTCACTGTGAAAGGATAGAGAACTTCTGTGTTCTTTAAGTCCCCGCATTTTGGAATGGTTACTGCAATAGTCTTTTCTTTACCCCAACGAATATATCAACCTGAACACACAGTAAGCCAGCAAGAATTTATTGATATATTTCTACTATATTCCCTCTGCAGGGAATGCAAAATAAGCACAAAATGTGGTCTTTACTTTTACTAACTAACATTCATTCATGTGTGTATCGAACAGATATTACTAACCTGCTATAACAGGGACAGGACAATATTCAATGCAAAGGGGATATTAAGATTAAAATGCATGATGCTTCCTGTGAATGCATATCATGTAATGGGAAAGTTAAAGATATAAAAATTAAGCATTTAGAGAAAACGATGGAGCAGACTAGGATCAATATGTTGTTATGGTGAAGGGATCGTGCACTTTGAAGGCAGTCAGACACGAAATGAGATCCGAGCTTAGACTCCACTACCTGCTAATTATATGATGCTGGGCGAGTGATGATACAATGCACGATGATTATTGTTTTGTAGGGTTCATGTAGTTATCATTAAACCTGTACATTGACTAAGAAAGTTCTTGGCAGATAGTAGGCACTCAACTGAAATAGCTATTATTAATGTTCTTTCAACGAAGTTTGCATAAGCAGTGAAATTTCAAAGAAAGGACACATTTGCAAGGGGCAGCGAAATTAGAGAAAGGTTTGTGTAGCTCATGAGAAGTAAGCCGCAATTTGAACGGTATGAAGCACTTGCTCCCGGAAGAGAGGAAAAGACTTCAGGCCGAGTTAAACAGACAAGTAGGAGCCCCGGGGAGATGTGCACAGGATAAACGGGATGTACAGGAGATTGGATAAAGTGCAGTAGAAAAGGGATGTAAGAATTAAGACAGTAAGATGGAAATGTATCTTAACTTTTCTCCAGCTGCTTATGCAAGCGGAGCCAGGGAGTGATCCATCTGGGGGGGGGGGCTTGAAATATATTATTTGGAGCCCTCTGCTTTTGAGGAAAAAAAAAGGAATCCAAGATGACAAATACAGATACAGGCACTGTAATGTCAGTAGCAAGCAGCGGATCTATAATCCTCTCTATCCCCTTTCCAGGGACGCGGGATGCTTTCAGGAGAGAAACACATGACATCATCACAATTCATTGTCAACTCGCTGGTGACAGACCTCTCAGCAAGCAAATCGATGGTATTTGCTAGCAGAAGGGTTACTATCTTTGGACTGCTTTCTCCAAAGAATAAACCTGGTTCTGTAGGACTGCTGGGCCAACAAACATAAAAGTTAGACTTTCACAGGAAGGCTCTGGGGAAAGTGTCACATTAACTCCGTGTGAGGGGTGTTACTGCACACACTGCTTGGAGATCTTCTATATTTACTATCTGGGGAGCTGCCCTGGAGGCCCTGGGATTTCTCTACTTTGCCTGAGCCTCATGATTGCTTGAATTCTTTAAATTGTTAGTGAAGCTTGATGCTTGGTAAGATCTCTGATTTGTGTGAGCCTGCTATGACAAGTATGAACCTTCATGTTATAATAGATTGGTACACTGAGCAAGCTTCTATTTCAGATCCACAAATGACAACAGCAAAGACATTTATTATTATTATTTGTTTACTATTATATTATTATTATTAATTTACCAAGAAAAATGATGAGATGGGGGAAGCATGATGAGAACTCGATGCCAAGTTAGCAACCTATCAAATTTTGTATGAAATGGTAAAATCCAATGCCTATTGCTGGGATGTGTGTTATTGATGGAGTTTGTAGGCAATCCATTTAGATCTGTGGGAAACAGCTAAGTGGATAGACAGGAAGTGGTCAGGAAAAGGGTGAATTAATTAAAAATGTTATTTCCTGGCCATTGTTAGCAGTCTTGATAAAAGCTAGACTTTGAAAAGAGTAGGTGGAAGTGGGAAAATATAAAATCAGTGAGATCAGATTTTCTAGTCCTACAAGGCTTCTCATGCCTGTTTTATAATCGAGAGAGATGTTACTTTCACTAGCAAAGAAACTCAGCTATGATTGTTGATTACTCAAAAATTACAGAAGCAGCTGCAGGCCCAATTCAGGTAACTGAATCCCAATTTTTCCATTGAAATGTTAGGGCAATAAAAAGAAAAACCATAGGAAATCCTGGAGAATAATTATTGGCGTGGTCTCTTAGAAATAGCAGTCAGAGAGCCTATTGCTGACACCATATCTTGCTGAATGGAAGTTAGTATATTGGTTGATGGCTGACCCTCAAGTGCCTGAGACCTTTTATGAGCAAAGGCGTCTGGATGGTCTGCAACTAACAAGCAGCAACAGATGAAGCTGAGGGAGCTTTCTCAGCCTCCCTCTTATCTTTTAAAGGGCCATGGTAAATTTCCTCTACATGTTCTGTGTGGAAGAATTTACTCCCTCAGTTAAAAGTTGAACCATAAAATCCAAACATAAAAAAAAAATTTGACAAGAGGCCACATTTGGTTTGCTTAATCTGACAAGGGATTTTTGACTGTGTGCAATGATGAGATCAAGTGCCTGGGAAACAGAACTTCCGTAGGGGTGTTAGATCCAGGTGTCCAGTGTAAAATGACTCCTATGGGGAGGGGGTGGTAGGAACTGTGCTCTTAATGACCAGAGGTAACCCTGGGAGGGTGAGAGGTCTGCTGGAGTGAGCCAGCATCCGGGTGGGATTACCATGTGGAAACAGTGACTGAGTAAGGAGAGTCCCTTCCCCTTTGCCTGAAGGCGTGTTTGGGATGGGTCTTATATGCAAATGGGACAGGTTACACTTTAGAGGGAAGACGTCTGCTAAACCCTTCTTGCAGGCAATATTAGATGGCTGTGATAAAGGGGAACCGTGGCAACCAAGCCTTCCTCGGTAATAAACAGTAAGCTACAGAGACTTCCAAGAGGGAAATGAAATTGCTGCTGTCGTTAGAAAATGGCTGGGGTGGGGTTTTGATTTCTCCATCTTTCCTTTTAATAGTCCTGCCTGACCAGTACTTATGGAAAACAGTGTTTGGGGGATAACACTAGACTACTGAAGGGTAGCCAAGGTGGTTTCTTTGACTGTGTCAGCAGTACTGGATATAACAGAGATGACAGGGAAAGTACAGCAGACCAGTGGGGACTGGCAGGTTACCTGCTTGGCTGATACGTTCTTTTCAATACCGGATTTGGAGTCCAGCAAGGAACAGTTTGCAAGCTTGGGAGTGAAAATCAGTATGCATTCAGTGTTCTGATACAGGGAAATTTGAATTCTCGGGCACATGGCCACAATTTATGGAGGCAGGACTTGAAGTTGATAATAACCATAGAGCAAGTGAACGTACTACACTGATGACATGATTGTGACAGATTCCTCCAAGTAAGAAACTGGAGAACAAACAGAAGCTGGCTGGCATATCAGCTAAAAGGCATGGCCTGGGAAAATCTGTGAAATTCTAGGAATTACGTAGGAGCAACCAAGGACTTTACCTGAGAAATATGTTCTCACAGACCTTGCCAATGAGAAAGACAATAGAAGGCCATTAGGACTGTTCAGGTGTAGGTGAAATTATATTCTTTTTCTGGAAATCTTGATGGCCTTTGTTCACAAAGTCAGTGGGAAAAAATGAAACTGCAGAGGGTCACACGCAGAGATATCTATGTTAAAACGATCAGGGAAGGTGGTGTTACAAGCAGTCCCTTGGTTATTATGAACCTCAACTGAATATACATAGAGCAAAGCCTTTGGGGAGGGCATCAAAAAAGGCAAAGACATCTTAGATTTTGGATTCGTGAACTGTCAGAAGCAGCTGCTTACGACAGACAATCAGGAAGCAGCTGCAGCTTATACGGGCAGTGGTGAAAACTGCCCACGTCGGAGAAGTCTCAGGGGAGAAATACCAATCATGTTTCGGGTGACATCGCTTTGCATAGGGATGGTGAAGCCAGCAAAAGCCGATCACAGAATGTCAGAGGCACAGTCAAGAGCATGCTAAGGAGGAGCATTGGGGGTGGGGTGGGGATGGTATTCACCACATATACAAGGAGGTTGACTTTATAGAGCCCTTCTAGCAAATATACCTGGAATCTACAAATTTGCTGGAAAATGTCCCACGAACTATGTAACTATCTGTGTGTGAAATGTGTCAGGATCCAAATGGCTCCCCTGTAAGTGAGGTGACGATGCCCTTTGCTTAGCGATGTCTTGTGTTAACGTGGGCCCAAGGGTGAGAAGAAATTCCCTGGGGGGTTGTGTTCCAGGTCCTGGTCCTTTTCTGTGTTGTCTCTGCCTCACATCTCTGCCTCTACTTACCTCTATGAAATTATTGTGGATATGAGATAGGCGAATTACAGGAGTCTGACTGGACAGTACAATGAGATGTTTTCTTACTTATAAAGGGAAATATTTGCTTGGATTAAGCAAAGTGATCACAACAAATAAAAAATCTGAGAAGCTAATAAAATTCAGAAAAATTATGTAATGTTTGTGTTACTTGGTGCCAGGAACACCTCTCTGACACTCTTTTCCATGTGACTTGGCTCAACCCTCTATAATCACCTCTTCACAGGGTAATCCTGTCGAAGTATCACTTCATATAGGAAAAGTAGAAAGATAGTTCTGCCTTTCCTCTAGCATGAGCATTTTATCTTTCATTATTGATGAGTTAGACTAGCAACCCGTGAGAAATAAATCCTCTGCTTAGAGTTTTAAATTACTGAAGATGGGAAAATCCTTTATAAAATGTTCCTCGGTACATTTCAAACATCGTTTCTCCTCCTCTTCACTCCTATTTTGATTGCAGGCCCTGTAGGACATCTATATATCATCTCTCTCTGCACCTCTTTCCCTGACATGGGGGAAGTCGGTGCAGTGGGTGGCAGACGCTTTCTTGGAAGCCATTCCAAGACGGCAGTAGCGTAGCCTTGCACGGTGATGACTGTGGGATGCTCGAACATATGACTACGCACAAACTAAATGTCCTATTGGCTCACTTTCCCTCTGGCTGGATCTCCCAGATCCTTCCAGTCATTTTAATATTACCTGACATGAAGGCAAGTGGGAGGTAGGGGTGGAAAGGGCAGCCATCCTAACTATGTTCAAAAAGAAAAGGTGTGATTTAGTCCATGTCACATATGATGTTGTGAGCGCAGTGCTGTAGGCCATTCCCCCAGTGCAAGTGAGGAGCCCTGACACAAAGCTTCACTGCTTTTATGAAAAATCTGCCTCTCAGTGGGGTCTGATCATGCAAGAATTTTAAAACTTAGCAGAGGAAGCTGGGTTTGATGATTCAGGCTCTACCTAACATATACAAAGACACTGCTATGACCAGAGAGTTTAGAAATTTCTAGTGTGTCAAAGATGTGTAGATAGACACACGGTCTCCAAAGGCTATAATTATCAACTCGGTACTCAGTGCATTATCTTGTTAAGATATCAAAGATCTTCAGGAAAACAAGTCTCATCTTTGCTAAATTTTCCTACTCATGGAAAGCTGGGGGATGGAAGAGCTATACTGAAGAAGTAGAATTGTTGTCACCAGGGCTAAATACATTAGCGAGATATTAAATCATCCTCTGGCTACATCAAGTGGTTATCACTTTCCGAAAGCACCACCCAAGAGTTCCTAGCTCAATCCGTTATCAAGGCCATCACACATTTCAGACTTTTCAAATCCAGCACCCTCCTTCTGATTTATTTTTTATCCCATCTAAATAAATCATCAACCAGGAGCAAGCTTCTTCATTTGAAAAACAGGGTGTGTTCTAAACATCGTTGAAGTGCTTGCCCTTTAGTTGGCATTATCAGAGAGAGAAAGCTCCTGTGGTTGCCAACGCTGAAAGAATAATGCAGCAATGGAGGAAGCGGCCTTAGAGATTAATTTGTCTGATGATTTAAGACAGAGGAATTTGCGCTGCCGATGAAATGGAAACGTTGCGAAGCCAGTGGAATGCTAAGTTCTCTGGAGGCGGCAGTGAGCTGCCCTCTTGGGAGAGAGACATGGCCGGAAATCGCAAACCTCATTGCATCTGTCTCCCCACCCCGCGGGGCGACACTGTGCTAGACGTGGGCCAGCACTCATCTGGGGTGAGTAGGTGCATAGACCCTAGTCTCACGGCAGACCCGCACATTCAGTTGCCTAGGGTGCCTTTTCATTCAGTTTATCAGAGCCACTTCAAATAGTGATGCTACCACAAAACCCCATGTTTTGCTTACTGATCTAATGCTCTCAAATCTGCTCCCCAATTTGTATTCTCTACATGGGCGCATGCTTCTGCCTCTCGCCGGGTACCCGGTTTTTGGAGCACCATCAGCTCTGCCTCTGTCTTATTGTAATTCTTCATTATTCTCCCCATGTTTCCATGGTAGTTTCCCCACAGGCTCCTCTGCCTTCAGCTTTTCTTTCGCAAATCCACATTTTAACATAAAATACAGCCAGAGTATTCTCTAAAAGCAAAACAAAAATAAATCTAACTACGCCAGTCATCAAAAACTGGTTTTAAATTGATTATGTTTGCAAAGGCTTTGCCTCTGGTATTTTCATAAACCTGATTCTGCAAAAATTTTAATTGGAAGAATATGACCCAAGAGAATATTTAAGAACAATGCGTTTAGAGTGACAATAATCTAGAGTGTCTCCTTATTACTGACTTGTGAAATCCAAATATCCGTATCTAGTAATAATTGTCTTCAATAAGCCATCCCACTTTTTAGTCTGACCTCTCTTCATTTTCAATTTCACCTTTCTGTTCAATCCAAAGAGGAAGTTTGCTTACTCGAACATTAATTTCTGTACTACACACAAAGACACACACAAATCTATGTTTTTATATTGGGGTGGGGAGAGGGAGTGGAAAAGAAAGAAGTTCCTATACTGGGCCCTACTCTGTTTCGGCTGTTTTCCCCGCAGGGTTAAGATTTGGAGGAAATGGAATATGTAAACAAACGAATGAACAAACGAAGACACTGTTCAAGTTTATGAAATCCTCACTCTCCTTGTGTGCATTGGATCCATGTTTCAGAATTTAGCTCCTGAAATTTCCCCTCCCTTCCCTTTCATTTCTGCCTTATTATTTTTTCTTTTTTAAAAAAATCTGTATTACCCACATATAAAAATATAGTCTTAATACTTTCAATAGATTTTAAGTGAAATAAGCCAGTCAGAGAAAGATAAAGGCCAAATGATTTCACTCACATGTGGAATCTAATGAACAAACTGAATGAACAAGCTAAACAGAGACAGACTCATAGGTGGAGAGCAGGCTGACAGCTCTGCGGGCGGTTAGCGGGTGGAGAGATTGAGCAGAAAGGAAACAGACCAATGGACACAGACTACAGTAGGGTGATTGCATGGGGGAGGGGAGTATAAGGGGAATAAATGGTCATGGAAAAAATACAATAAAAGAAAAAAATCTAAAAAATGTAAAGACCATGTTTTAGGCCTTGGTTTTCGCCCAAGATGAACAGCACGCGTTGAATGCTTGACGGTGTTTATTAGCACCCCACTTTTATTAATTCTATATTGCTGTTATAACAAGTTACCACAAATCAGGTGGCTTAACACATCCAAAAATTATTATCTTATAGATCTGGAGATTGGAAGGTTGAAACAGGTCTCTTGGGGCTAACATCGAGGTGCCAGGAGGGCTGCCTTCCTTTCTGGATGGAGAGTCCGTTTCCTTGTCTTTCCTAAGGCCTGCCACACTCCGTTGCTCACGGTCTTCTTCCATCTTTAAAGTCAGCATCCCCTGGCCAAATCCTTCTCCTTATGCTATTCCTCTTGTACTTAGTCTCCTCCTCCCTCTTCCCCATTTAAGGATACTTGTCAGTACTTTGGGCCCACCCAGATAATTCAGGACAATATCCTAATATTAAGGTTACTTGAGTAGCAACTTTAATTGCACCTGAAACCCAAAGTCACTGGACGTCAGGCAGTGGAGGATGGGTGAGCTCAGGGCTACGGGGAACAAATGACATAAGTCCAATGACTGGCCTAACTTCCTGAGTTTCTAGGCCACAGAGCGGGCTGGGGAATCCCTGGTGAGGCCTGGAAGGTTTCCTGAGTTGAAGGGAAATAGAGAGTTCAGGGAAATCAAGGGGGCAGCACAGACAGGACAAAGCACCAGAGAAAAAAGAAGTACGTGGAGAGAAAATTCTAGAAATAGCCAGATGTCTCCCTAGAGAATTCAGTGCATATATGTGAGAATACTACCCAACACTGGGCCAAGAACCAGCAGGAAGGGTGAGAGGTAACAGTGCCTGGCTTCTCACAGGGCCAACAGGAATGTCTGAAGGCGGGGAAATCTCCTGATTCGTGGAGAAGTTCACAGAGAACACTTAAGCCTCTTGGCTCCCAAGATTAGTACTAGGCAGGACACTGCTCCAGTGATGCCTAACAAATCTTAAAAACAAAACCCAGAACCATCAAAAAATGTCCAGGTTGTTTGACTGCAGCTCAGCACAACACTCAAGAGTATTCACAGAAATAAAATGATCTCCCACCCAGAAAGTTAAAGTTAAAAAATTTGACATCCAATTAAAAAAAAATGGCCAGGCATCTATGAGAACAGGAAAATATGAACTATAAAGAAGGGAAACAAAAATCAGTCAATTAAAAGTGACTCAGTGATACAAAGGGAGACAAAATAAAAACAAAACCAGACAACAAATGGATGAAGACATAACAGTAGAAACTGTCCAAAATGAAGCAGGATAATTAGAAACAGAGCAACGTAGTGCACGTGTAGCTGAAGCCCATGGAAGGAGGGAGGTATCCAGAAAATGTAATTGAAGGTGTCACGACAGAAACATTTCTGATTTTGTCGAAATGTATAAATCCACAAATACAAAATGCTCGATGAAATCCGAGCACAAGATGCATAAAGAAAACAGCACCAATGCATATCATAATCCAGTCGTTCAAACCCAGTGATAAAGAGAGATCTCAAAAGCAAACAGAGAAAAACAGAGAGGAATGACACAGTATGGGAAGAGGAGCAAACCGAAGAACGTAGCAAAACTTTTGTCAGGAACAGTGCAAGTGAGAAGGGAGTTGCGTAACATCTTAGGGTGGTGAAAATAAATCTGTCATCGTAGAATTCCATCTCTAGCAAAATGCCTTTCCAGAATGAAGGTAAACATAGAGGTTTCTCAGAAACACGAAAGCTAAAATAAGTCTCCACCAGCAGAACCGCACTACGGGAAATGTTAAAAGGAACCTGTCAGGCACAAGGAAAACACCACCAAGTTGAAACACAGATCCACACAAAAGAATGAGGGAGGCCAGCAAGTAAATGAGTGAAGGAAAGCAGGGGTGGGGTTGCTAGGGCGGCCATAACAAAGCGCCACAGCCAGTGGCTTCAAGCGATGCAAATGTCTTGCCTCTCAGTTCTGGAGGCTGGCAGGCCGAAATCCAGGCGCCTTGGCACAGCACTGTTTCTGAAACCCCCGGGGGAGAGTCGTTCCTTGCCTCTTCCTAGCTTCTGGTGGTGCGCTGGCGATCCTGGGGGACCCTTGGGTTGCAGATGTATTGCTTTGATCTCTGCTGCTGTTTTCGCATGCCTCTGGGTTTCTGTCTGATTTCTGTCCCCTGTGCGTCTGTGTCCCTCCATCTCGGCCTCTCTGTGGGTCCTCTCCTCTCTATTAGGGACAGCAGTCTTACAGGATTAAGGGCTCAGTCTATTCTGTACGACCTCTTCTTAACTAATTACATGTGCAATGTCCCTATCTCCACAAAAGGTCACATTCTGAAGTACAAGATATTACAACTTTGATTTGTCTTTTGGAACACACAATTCACTCCATAACAATGCACAGGTTCATTAATATTGTTATTTAGATTTCTTTTCAAAGATAAGTGACTGTTAAAAACTTAAAAGTGCAATCTGCATTTATTCTTCTGAAGATCTCCAGCCATCCTTTTAGGTGAATATAATTCTTTCCATGTCTAAGTTATTTCAATGTAAAACACATATATTAATGGGTGCTACTCATTTTTTTTTATTACGAAGCTGATCATTCAGCTGTAAGTTAGTTTGAATTGAAATATGGGAACAAAATCCCCTAACAAGTATGTATCTCTTCTATGTGGACCCATGCTTATTTCATGTCAATACTCTATGATCACAGCATTTTTAAGTTCCCTGAGAAATAAGTTGGTAATTTAAAGACATGTAGCTATGATGCTTCACGGTGGCAAATCAGAGAGAAATTCAAAGGCATAAGGAAGGGAGGCGTGACAGAGAGCACGCCCTGTCCTATGACAAAAGAGTAAAGAAGGAGGTAAGAAAGGGTACAATAAGATGGTTAAGATTTCCATTTAAGGCGTGGTTCTTACTCTGGGGGAGATCGTTGAAAACAATGTCCATATTAACCCCGTATTCGGAATTACGTAACAGCCCAAACTTCCGGTAGGCCAAATGCCCTCATCGAACTCCCATCTCCTGATCTGGATCAGCACGTCCAGCAGAGTAACAATTTCATCTCCGCTCTCAGTGTTGTTAGAACACGGTCTGTACATTCTTAGGTACTACAAGCACCCAAATCCAAAATCAGCTCAGGTGTGAGCAACGGTGCTTTTAGAAATCACGATTTCCTAGCCTTTCCTTGTGTACTAAGGTTTTTAATGCCATGCACAGGTTGTATTTCACACTGCAAGTGTTTCTTTGGGTTTTATTCTGACCAACTTGCATTTTATTAAGAATGTCCTCCCCGTTATTTCTTCCCATCCATTACAGAAAGGGTGAAACCGCTCTGACAAGTTTGGGTGCCGTCTAGTAGATGGGGGATAGGCTATATGGAGAGAGCATTTTTGAACAAAATGCTCAGTGCTTGTTGACTGAAGTGAGGCCCTACTCACAGCCTGTCGTTCCAGTGACAACTCCTGTGAGACCGTCACATTTATGTCTCCTATCCGTTTGCCACTCTGTGGTCGGATTAGGAGGCCGATCTTCAGTGACTACCAGGCTGAATGTTACAGACCCCTGTCCCAAGTTGCTCCAGCATCCTTTGTAGCCAGAGGAACAGGAAAACATTCAACTAGCGAATCTAATTTCTACTGCAAAAAAGTTGCAGTTCTGATAAAGAGCCATTGCAATACCCCATCATCCATTAGGAAACATGTTTCTATTTGGACAGCACCTCTGGGCACTAAACACAGAAGTATTCCGTTATTTGATATTTGTCCCTGATCTGGCTGGTATATTTTCATGTATTCCACCCGCAGCTATTTCATATTCGCAGGTGTACTCTCAATCTGTTATTCTGTTCCATCTCATCCTGATAGCAAGTCTTAATTTTTTAAATTTCTTTATATCAACGTTTCCAAGATAAAGTGGGGTAGGATCGAGGGTGGGGAGTGGGGATGGCTGGAGTTGGGGGGAGTAGCGAGGGAGATGGAGACAACTGTACTTGAGCAATAAAAAATAAGAGGAAAAAAAGATACTTGCATTACAGGGCCACATGGGAAGTCTTTTATCCTCTCAAATCCTCCAAGACACATGGATGATACTGTGGTTTTTGGTTTTTGTTTTTTTTAGCTATTCTGTGCTTATATAAGATAGTAGTTAATCTTCCACTAGCCCTCTTTCAAAAGAGGCTTATAAACAAGAGGCCTTTATTTCACTTTTTTCTCTATCCCGAAAAGGTCATAAAGATTCTAAAGTGAACCTAAGAACTAAAAAAAAAAATCCTGAGGTTGCTTTTATGGCACAAAATACCTTTTGTCTCCCAAAGTAAAGTTACAAGCCAACTATAAGTTCAAAAATGCACACTATTCTGGGCAGGGATAACTATTATCGTTGCTAGATCTTGAGATACACCTCATTTATTAAGCCTCTTCTGCTTTCATTAAACCTGTCACTCTAGAAGAAAAGTCTTGCAGGTAGAAAGTTGAAGACACTGTGTTTTTCCTGGAAGATCAGGTCCCATGCTCAGAGAGTTTCTCAGAGACTGAAAGAAACTCCTTTGTATCAGATCACTTGATGACCCTTTAAATAATTTATGGGGTCATCTAAGGACACCCTCTTTCTCTTCAGTCAGGGAGCAGCTGCACAGTATGCAAGAACAAAGGAGAGATGATAGAAATGGTGAAACGCAATTAGTATGCTTCCAATTTTCCAACCTGGCTCAATAGAATTGTTAATCCAGCCCAATTTGTCAAGCCTATAATGTAGGTTATTTTGCAAAGAAAAAAGAAAAGGCAGATCAATGTTGACTGTAATTGCATTTTGTAAACGCACACCTTGATCTCATCCCGAGGAAGAAATGTTGTTTGCATTAATCTGTTTTCATAACTACATGAGAGCTTTCGGAACGGAGTAGCCAGGAGTAATGGCTGATGTGGTCAAAGGCAGGGAAATGTCTGGGATCCCCACCTGCACTCACTGTAAAGGTCGATTCACAAATGAGTTGTGTCCCACCCTGGAGAGCCATCCGCATGCCCACTGCCCACGTCAGGCAGCGTCAGCTGGGGGAGTGGAAGGACACCACGCAATTCTGAGAAATGAACCGTTACGACTTTGTTTTCCAGAATGCCACATACGTTATCCAGAACAAATGTCCCAGTGAGAGCAGCTGAAATCTTCAGATAAAATAAATTTTAATTGCCTATCTTGAAGACGCAAAAATCTGAGAAGGCTGCATGAAATTTTTGGATGAAATTAAAGGGAAAAATCAGAGTTCAGGGAGAGAGGTAAGCAGAGAAGCCACTTTGCTCAACGGGCATTTGCTGATTCAAGCAAATGTGAACTTTTGTTTTCATGATTTGTGGGCCTCCACTGCGTCCGACCTCATCTTCCACTGCTTCCCCCTTGATTCTTCTGTTCTAGCTACTCTTGCATATTTTGTGACTGTGTTCATAATCGCTGTGCCAGAAAAAAGATTTATTGACCATTTCTTATCCTATTAATAATCTCATAGCATAAAAATAGACTAATCATGTTAGGAGTCAGCTTTGTTAAAAAAATAAAATGGAGGTCTTCAGTGCATGAAAATAAATAAGCAGCATCAGTGGCTAAATGGTTTGAAATAGTTATTTAGACTGTAGATTGAAAAAGCACGTTAATCATATTTTCCTGTTTCTATCATTTTTCCTTGGCTCTTGTGTGCCATCCAATGGCTTTCAGAAGAAAGCAAGGGTTTTTAAACATAAACTAGCTAAGACCGATCTCAGAAAATGTGAGTTTCAATCTCATTGCTATTAACATGTTTCGTTTGTTCATACCCAAAAGGAAAATACGTCTCTCTAATATTCATATTGAGCTGTCAAGAAGATGCTGTGATGTGAGGCACTCACTGCCCTCACAGACGCTCATGGCTGGCAGCTACCCCCTGCATCAGGAGTTGCCCTCAGCCAAAGAATGCTGACTCATTCAAGTTCATGTTCTTTCTCCTAGAGCAGTTTACATCCAATAACTGCTCAGTGGCTGTGGAGACCTTGCCTTAACCTGAAGTTACCATGCCAGATCTAAATTTCCCCTTGGGATCTTCGGCGATCTCGGCAGTAAATACAGCACAGTTCAGGTGTGCTCTTTGCCGATTCCTGCTCTCATTGCTTCCTGATATCAGCCATTCCTGAATGCACTTCCCAGTGAACTTCTTACAGACAAATCTCATCTTGGAATTCCTTTCTAGAAAAACTCATCAAAGACAATGGGTAGCAAAAGTTGTGCTCGAGAGAAGGCTTAAAATGAGGTTTGGTAAAATGGATCGCCCACTGGTTAAATGGCAATTAGGATCTGATTTCTGGTCTTTCTCCTGGCATGCTTTAGTGTACAATTATTGAATTTCTCTCTAGCTGTTAATAGACTAGAACACATTTGCTTTCATTGCTTTCTGAGACATATGGGGGGAAATAATTCTAAATATTAAGGAAGCAATGGCGGTTGCTGGGTAAAATCAATGCACTGGAGAAAGATATTAAAAAGCTGAGTGTGGTTGATCACCAATCCAAGGCAAGGTGTGAGAGTCACAGGGCCTTTTGGCAGTATATGAAGAGAACCTGATTCTTTCCCATTAGAGGACAGAAAAAGCTAAGTAGGAGGCTCACAGCTGAACTTGAAAGGAGCTGACATCTAGAAAATATTTAAGTCTCAATCCCAGGATGTCTCCAATGCCTAGGCAATGGCCTTAATACAGACAAAATAGGAAAACGAAAATTGGGATTGGAATATCTTGGTTGGTGCACTCGAGAACCTTGAAACATCAGACTGTTGGGCCTGCAAAGTCGTGCTTTTTTATATTAGAGGTTAAGAGCGCCCCCCCCCCCATTGCTTGAAAACAGTGCAGAAACCACTGCTTTGTAAAACGTTGTGCCCTTACCCCCCAGATTCCACTCTAGTTTTCCTCCTGGTCCTCATGATGATAAGTAAGGTCAAATCACAGCGTAACCCAGCTAAGGTAGTACTGGGATGGCTAAGGAAAGAAAGGGATGCAAACTACTCATTAAATGAGTTGTGCGACCTAGCCAACATGTGTCGGTAAGAGCTAGAAGACTAACGTATAGTCCTGGAACGTGATGGTGCTAGGTCTAGTGGGATTCCATATAAAGCTGGATAAGGAAGAATTTACTGTTAGGAAAACACTCAGCTGGAACAGAACATTTGATACCTTGTGAAGGACCAGAAGAGAATGTGATAATATGCTGCTATATGACTCTTGAAAGCTTGGAAAACCAGTGGCACAACATAATCAAGGAGAAATGCAAGGCACACCATAGTAGGTGGTAGAATAGATATCAAAACCCCAGAGAAATCAGCAGACAAGAATGGGACATACTACCTAAGACTAGAAAATCGACCAATCAGCTATGTTCCATGGAGACCCAGAAAAACCTACAATGACCAATGTCTTAAATTATATGCTGGTGAGAGTGGTACCAGCATTATTAAGAAGTTCAGTTGTGGCTACCTCTTGTAGACCAGAACCAATGGTTGGAGATGCCATTACAGAACTCTCAAAATGATAAACTCTAGGCAGTGATACTTAACTGTAAGTAATGAGATGGACACAGATATAATATGAATGTTAAGGTCATAGTCCAGGAGACTTAACCTACAGAAAGCTCTGAAGATAGGTATCAGATCATGGTGTTCCTGAGAGCAAGAGAGATGGGCAGAGAATGTACGAGTTGCTGAAACTGTGCAATCAAAAAGATATTTAGGCTACGAAATAAATATTAAGGTTGCTGCTCCAATACAAAGTCAGAATCCAATCCTTAGTTTGTGGACCTGAACCACTTTCAGATCCAGAACCTCGCCCTAAGGATGGACTCTACAACACCACAGCAAATGTATGCTAAACTGATTTCCGAGATGTATCCCCCAAAGACATAAAACATTAACTTGGGTAAATATATGCGGGGAAATGTAAATACCCAACCATTTTCAGACTTTTGGACACAGGATAAGTGAGGTGTTATCTGGAGGAATTGAAGCATTTGTTAAAGAGGGAAATTATGGGGACCAGATAATAAATAGCACCCCAATAAAGCCAGGTTCATAGAGGGTCTGTTAGGTTCATGCTCCATGAAGTGGACATTTCTTTGGTCCAAATATATGTAACTGGAATGAACATACTGCATTCTTGGTGGAGCATCACAATTGTTTTCAGCTTGTGTGGTAAGAGCTATCACAGTGAGTATAAGTCTGGCCAAACTAGTAAATCAAAAATGATATTGTGTCCCAGGAAGAATGACAGATAATAGTGCTCTTCCCTCAGTAATCTAAATGATGCAGGGATGATGATCTTCATTACATCAGCATTTACTAACTCACCAGTTTGACTCTTGGATTCTGAGCCATGGCAGTCGATTAACACAAATCAAACCAAGAAGTGGACCCATTTCGTAGCTGTGGCGACAGATGTGGTGTCTTTGCAAGGCTGTCTAACAAAGCCTTGAGTATCTGGTATGGACCAGAATCCAACGACTTTTCCATTTCCATCAGGAAGGAGGATTTGACGAGCTTTACACCCTCACACTACATTACACACGGAGGGGCTTGCTCAGGACCCTGCTGATTCCCCTGCTCTTTTTCATAATGATAGTCTGAAAGGACCTGGCCCAACCAGATAGTCTATGCAACATCACATTAGTCCATTTTATCAATGACATTCCATTAATCCAAGATCAGTGGAAGGTGCAAAGGATGTTGGGGTGTTGTGATGACACGTGCATTCCACAGGTTGGGTAATAAGACCTCTGAAGATTTGGGTGTCCTCCGTATCAAGGTGCTCTTTGGTGAGCCACTCAGAGGTCGACTCCCCGTCTATTCGGTCCTGTTTTCTGCACTGCCTTGCAGCGGTCCCTGAGTGCGTTCCCCAGTAATGTCCCCGCGCGACTTGTCTCTCACAGAATCTGTCTCATTAAAAGAGAATCTGGAACACTTACATGTTTGGGAATGGTGCTTGATCTCATACATTTTAAAGCTCTGCCTTTGAAACCTCCAGGATACCAGAAATTTCCCTTAGTTGTTCATAATGAAATGGAACGCAGCCTGCATGCCACAGCTGTGTTTGATGAGCGTGTGACTATAGCTTTCCCAATGTGTAAAATGACCCAATTGATTTTACAAGTTAGATATTTGGCTAACATTTTAGAACCAGTTAAAATTAACACGATCAATACTCTATTACAAATTACAAGGTGTATTTCACGAACAGAACTATGGTTTTACAGACCTAATAGAGTCTAGATTTTATTCTGATCAGAAAAAAAATGGATGTATAGTCTCATTGGAAATAAATGCTACACGTACCTTGGAAAAAATGCTGCAATATATTTCATATAATTTAAAATTAAAATATGATATGATTAGTAACTAAAAATAAAAATCCTAACATGCCTATGATCGAGAACTGGACCTGTAATCATAGCCTAGGAACACACTAGTGTATGAGTGGCTAATGCTGATAAGATGCTGCTTTAAGCTACATTGTTAATAAAATGCAAAGAGACTTATCTCACTAAGAGTCTGGACAAGTATCACATAACATGTGCTTGGAAAGAGAGGTGAAAAGAGGGTCAGCGTAGAATGAAATTGTGTGCCTCCTATAGATTTAATTCTGAAGAAAGCCGGTGTTGCAAAATCACCCAGGGAAGATTGTAGAACGGGAGGTTGTCTTTGCTTTGTCAAGAAAAGAGTAAGTAAAATCTAAATACAGCGTTTTCCCCCAATTCTCCTCAACTATGATTATAAGAGAAAAGTAGACAAAAGTCTCTCACAAAAGAGGACACATTTTCTGAGAACCTAAGTATTTTACCTCTAGTATAGTTTGAAAAGTCTCACTGTGAGCTGTTAAGAAATCTGCAATTAAATAAAGTCATTTACTTAGTTGATAAATCAATTTGAAATAAGTTCCCGACTGAGATAACATTTAACTATGCCCTACTTTATTATACAGCTGTAAGATTATTGTGAGTTCTTTCAGAAGAGAAATGAAGACATTTGATTTAGTTCAGTGATTTCAAACATCTATAGTTTAATTTTACTTGTTTCGGGCTTTCTAAAATATATTTTTACAAAGTAATAAAAACCTTATCACTTTACATATCTAAAAGATATAATATGTTTGCTTATACAAGTTAGTATAACACAAAATGAAGCAAAACAATTACATTAGCACTTGTGAAACTGCCACTGAGTTTTATCTATGAAGCTGATTTCTGTCCAGCCCCTGACAAAGCCAGTCTGCTCCTTTCCCCCCAAAGGTAATGCTTAAATTGAATTTTGTGTCTTCATCATTTTGCTTTACTTTATACTCTCCCTCCAATGGGCATCTCCTTAAAGAAAACACCCTGCATTTTATCCTACTTTATAGAAGTGGGGTCATAATATTCCACCACTTGTTTCCACTCATCAGTTGACATTATGTTCTAAGACTCAGTCATCTTGATTTGTGTGGCTGTCATGAAATTATTTTAATTACTTAATAATGTTTACTCCTATCAACTTTTAAAAATAGTCTTCAGTTTTTAGAGCAGTTTTAGATTCACAGCAAAATTGGCAGGAAGGTAGCAAGATTTCCCATGTACTCCCTGCCCCACACTCTGATAGTTTGATTTTTCTTTTGCTTGTATAAAGGTTTTTCTCATCTAGGTAATAATATTTTTTTTCATTTTATTTTTTAACAAAGTAGTTATTCAAAATAAGCTATCTACTAAAGTCCTTTCCAAAGTCAATTCTGAAAAGTACTATAGGAATTGATTACATTTTTCACATTTATGTTTATGATGATGTTTATATGGTCTGTGCTTAGGTTTAGTTTATTTGTTTCAGGAAAAAGGTTACTGAGTCAGTTGTAGACTTCTTTTTGTATTTTAAAAATAGCAGTTTTGTAGCTATAGCTTCACATGGAACACTAAGAGATTAAGTTGTAAAAGTGAGTTTTACTAACGACGCTGCGTCTGTCTAAACTATACCATTCTGATGGCACATACTATATGTGATTCTAGATGACAACATGCTGTTGAAATATGCAAATATTTTTATATGAATTAAGAAGCGTGACTGCAAATGGGTGGTCACATATTCGCCTTTTCAAGAAGAAAATTTTCTTTACATTCTCCCTCTTCGATTTATGATTGCTACCCTTGCTCTGGGCAAATTATTCACTGATGCTCTTTTGTCCAGACCTTGAACCCA
>PVKM010026453.1:0-19330 GCA_004027735.1 Carollia perspicillata | reverse complement strand
TTTTTTTTTTTTAAAGAAAAGACAACATAGCAAAATAATTCTCATGGTCCTATTACCCTAATATGTTTTCATTTCTTTGTGATTCCTTCGAATATGTCTTGCCTTGAAGATAGATGTCCACCCAGGCACAACCAGAGTGTATCTATGATCGGTTTCTATTGCATCCTTCCTTTTGCCACTTAACATTCCATGGTAAACCTTTTCTGTGTTGCTCAAGGGCTTTGAGATTGGCATGGTGGTGGCTGTGCCTCCTCTCTGTAAGTGGACATCACTAAACCATCCCACGTCACTAGATATTTTGTGTAGTTTTCGTAATTGTTTGTCACGTGTTCGGTTTTGCTATTCTAGTCAACACTGAATATCTTCTTGCACTTACCCTTTAGACTGGGCTGAGTCATCTCCCAAGGGTTGTTGTAGACACTATCAATGTCCCACCTTAAACCTGTCACGCTTGCCAGGTAAAGGCTTCTAAATGCAAGCTCCTATGGCTCCTTGCCTCCCTCTGCATGCAAGGGACAGGATGGGACTTCCTGGAGCTTAACGCCTCTCAGGAGAAATTCTCACCCTTGACTGACCAGAGTCGGTGGGCCAGTCCCCCCGCTCCCTCAAAATAACCCCGCAGCACGTTCATGTCGTCTCCTGAGTTCCCCAGCCTGTGATAACGATGGCCTAATGTCTTCCCTCCCTGTGTTACTTCCCTGCTGTGCTGCTGGCCACTCCTGGGTTCATTTCCCAAACAAACCGCTTGCATCTGAATCCTTGTCTTGGGGTCTGCTTCTGGGGAGAGCCCAAGCTCAGGCAGTTCTGCTCCCACTGAGTCTGGGGTTCTTTGTTACAGCAGGAAACTCACAAGATGATGTAGCACAGTGAGGCTATGTGCCAGGCACTGTGCTCAACTGTGCATTTTAAACAGGAGAGTGACATGATCGGGTTTGAATTTCAGCCAGGACACCTGGTGGCAAGAGAGAGGTAGATTGGAGGGGTTGGGAGCCATGAGCCTGCTCCTAAGAGGTACACAGTAGTGGGGACAGTGGCTGGGGGCCTGGAGGAGAGAGGGAGAGTCTGAAAGACTATTTAGGAAGTAGAAAGCTGAGGACTACCATCCAGGCTATAACCTAGTATAGTTATTATTTAAATGGAAGCTGTGGTCCAGCCTCACTGATGGGGCCCTCAGGACACGGTGGAAGATTGAGGTCTTCCAGCTCATTGCCACAAAGGCACTTCCTTTTCTGACAGTGGTGCCCATAGTATTTTAGTCTCACCCATTCTGCCTCCCAAGTGTGGCTTATTATTAATTTCTATTACTATTACTATTACTACTACTACTACTGCTGCTGCTGCTGTTATTATTTGCATTCTTTTCTCCGTTGTTAGTCTCTGAGTTCATTGAGGTCAGGGGCTATGATTTCCCATGCTTTTTGTCCCCAGTACCCAGCATGACACTAGTCTCTGCTGTCCAGTAGGACTTTGTGGAATTAATGAATGTTCTTAAATGTGAATTGCCTAATGTGTGATCTTTCTTTTAGCCGCGAAATGCTCACTCCAGGAGGCCTAGGGTGGCTCTCCCACCACCCCCTACGTCCTGCTTCTGGAACAGGCCTGTGGAGAGCGCAGGTTTTCTGGAGCCCACCCGCCAATGCTTCTCCCTCAGGCAGGCAGCTGCCACCTTTGTTGGGACTTTACCTGTCACCTTGGACCTTGCCATACAAGATTTCCACATTATCTGCTCAGTTTATCTCCCTGGCTAATTAAAGGTATCATTTAGAAGCTAACTTAATTGGAAAATTCCACAGTAATTTAGATATGATAACAGTATCTCTGAAAGGGAAATATTAACTCGCTTTACTCAATACCTTTGTTCTAGAAGATACAGAATTGCAAAATAAGGTGTTTTTTTATAGCACAAAATATTTCTTTTTGAATTCATCTTTTACAATACTTCTTCACTTCATGACTATTTTAAGGACTCAACACATTTCAAGGAATAAGCGGCCCCAGGGGAGGGTAGCCTCCTCTTCCTGAACTCTTCCCCGAAATGATGAAGAGGACCCCACAGATCAAATCTCCCACCCCTACCACATGTTGTAGGACCTCTGGCCCAGGGGCACAACCTCACCAAAACTCTAGTTGCTCCCTCAATAAAAAGGGGGTAACATCAGTGCCTATCAGGTCTGTGCCAGGATTAGAAGATGTGGTATGTGCCAGTCCAGAGCAGGGGCCACCCATCCATGAATACCCTTCCTTCCCCTCCTGAAGGGAGGAGACACAGCCTTCCTGCTCGCTCTGCGAGCACCTCAGACCCTCTGGAGGCAGACTGGAACTCCATATAAGACGACTTCCCTTCACGTTCCCATTGCCTGGTTCTCTCGTGCACTGGACAGTTCTTGTCCATATTAAGGCAGCACATGCATTATAGAAATTGTCTGTGGAACACCCACTTTTGCTCTCATAACTACTTAACCAGCAACTTCAAAAGGTGGGAGGCATTACTACATAGTGAGGTAGAGTACGCACTGAATGGCTGTTGACCTTGATCAAGTCCTTCCACATCTCTGAGTCTGTAAAAAGAAGATTGCTAATAATTCCCTTGGAGGGATGTATAGGGATTAAATAAAAGGCCATTTGTGAGACCCTTAGCATGTACTTGGCACAGGTCAAGTGTCCAGTGAATGGTATTTATCAGAGGCTAGAGGATGGGTCAGGAGATAGCTCCTATTAGTGACAAGTCCCTTGTCCCACTCTTCCTGTATTAGTGAAGACCTAGAAAGCAGTGGTCAGGCTTCCGTGGGTTCAGAGCAATGCCAGAGCTTCTTGGGGAAGAGCAGCTGCTGCTTGTTATCTCTGTTTATAAAGAGGGAGGGTGGAGGTCCAACATGAAGGCAGTCCCATGGACCACTGCAAGGCCCCTGACCACTTTGGGAAATTCATGTCCTTTGGGATATGCAGACTTGGCCTCCAAACAAAAAGAACATAACGAGAGCCCAGGAAGGCAGAGACTGAGTCTTATCAATCCCCTCTATATCCTCAGAACTTGGCACGTCATCGGTATGAATTCTAAGAAGGCATGGAATTATTTTCTTGTTTTGTTCGCTGCTAGATTTCTAGCATGCAATAGATACTCAGGAAATGTATGTGGATGAATGAATCACCGTGAGAATGCATGAGCACTGTGCTGCCTGTACGTTGCCTACCCCAAGCCATTCTCTCCTTTTTTCTTGGTAATGGGATCCTGATATGATTCAGGTGACAACATGCTGCCCCCGGAAGAGTCTCGTGACTTACAGAAATCAGGGCACTCCTGTTTCTCCTTGCCAGGAATTGGTCTGGGATGTGCACGTGACACAGTTCAGCCAAGAAGACCAAGAAAAAATCGGATTCTGGGAAAGATTTTCCTCCAGCTTAAAAGGAGAGAGACGTGAAAAGAAAAGGCCTCCTTTGTCCCCACCATATGTCCCTACTTTTACCGGGACGATTCCTGGACTGAAGGGAGTCATTCATAAACAAAACTGAACAAGCCCAAGGATGCGAAACCAGCCCTCTGAAGATGGCGACGCGGTAGATGGAACGGAGCCTGGTGAGATGACTCAGATGAGCTTCCGAGCTACCCAGGACCCCCAGATGTCCAAGATGAATGCACCTCTTGAGGGTTTTGGCAGATACTCGGTTACTTCCAGCCAAAGCATCTTCCGTTAACTTGTTGGGCCTTCGTGATATTGTTATGGGCTGAATCGTGTCTCCTCAAGATTCATATGTTGAATCCCTAACCCCTGGGCCCTCAGAATGTGATTGATAGGACCTTTCAGGATGTGATTAAGTCAAACTGGAGTCCATTAGGGTGGGCCCTAATCTCATCTGACTGGTGTCCTTATAAGAAGAGGAAATCTGGACACACAGATACACCAGGGATGCATGCCCCCGGAGGGAAGACCATGTGAGGACACAGTGACGTATCCTCAGCCATCTGCCCGTCAAGGAGAAAGGCCTCAAGAAACCAGCCCTGCCAATACTTGGAACTTGGACTTCCAGCCTCTAGAAATGTAAGTAAATAAATTTCTGTTGTTTAAGCCACCCAGTCTGTATTATTATACTTTGCTGTGGAAGCCTTACAAAACTAAGACAGATATCTATCAGTGTGATTAGTATTTTATCACCATTATCAAAACATCCTTATCTCACTATATAATTGTCCCCAGGGTGCATATGGGACCTAACCGAAGAGACCTTGCTTGGTTCCTCAGTATTATATAACAAGGCAACACCAACCCCAGACTGGCTCTGAGGGTCCTCCACCCAGCAACACAGCCACCTGATTCTTCATTCAGTAAAAATCTAGCCAAGATCCATCCTGCACTGAAGCGGTCACAGAGTGTACACTTTGAAGTCAGGCTGCCTGGCTCAGCTCCCTAATTCGACTCTTAGCTGTGTATCCTAAGGCAAGTTGGTTACCTTCCCTGAGTTTTCTCACCTCTAGAATAATACTAAGAATACCCATATCAGAGGATTACATAAGGCCAGAGCAAGATGGTACGTGCAGAGTGCTTTGCAAAGCACTTGACTCAGAGAGTCAGCTCAAAGGTTGGGGGCTGTTGCTTTTCTGAATACTACACGAAATGGATAAGAAAGGAGACCATGGTCATGTTTTCACTTATAATTTCAATATAATCCTCCCAACAAACCCTGTGGCATAGCCATTGCCATCCTGTTTTGCAGATTAAGGTGATGTTCAGAGGAATCGTGTGACATGTGACAGTAGTCACAGTGTTTTTAAATCGCAGGGCTGAGATCCCAACCCAGGTTTTCTGATCTCTGAGCCCTGAGCTCATTTTTTCTGCACCAGAGCTGCTGCCCCTGCGATGGTGGTGTGATATTTTCCTGAGCCCTTAGTGTATGCCAGACATTCTCTCTTAATCCTCACAAGGACGCAGCTTTCACAACCTGGGAATAAATCATAACCCTGACGTGGATACCCATGTTTAGACCAGATAGCTGAACAAACTGGCAAGGTATTATGGGACTTAGTGGGAAGTGTACTTCAGAGAGAAGTGCCTTCTGAGAGAATGGGGAAGAATAGGGCCATAACACTGGTTGACAACTATTCAGGGCCCGGTGCTTTTGCTAGACCCTTGACCTATAATCACGTTGAAATTTTGCCCCATTTTACAGTTAAGGAAATAGAGCCTCAAAGAGGATAAGACACACAGAAAAGGGAGGGATGTGATTCTGGTATCAACCCAAACGTGTAACATCTTCCCCTGGATCTGTGTTCTCTGTCAACGTCTGCTGCACACAGAGAGTGATCTAGAGACATTTTAAGGACAGTGCATGGCTGGGCTCCACCTTCAGGGATTCTGAATCAGTGGGTCTGGCGTGGGGCCCAACCAGGTGAATGCAATATGCAGCCAGGATGCAAGTACCGCCAGCGGCCCAGGCCTGACAATAATCGTGCTCAGTGGCAGCACCATCCCCTTTCCTTGCTCTACGCAGGGGGAATGACTGGTTCTTTCTTTAAGCAGCATGAGTTAAGATGAGTTCATGACGGCGTCACCCAACATTCATAGCAACTGAATATGGATTTCAGGCAATGGCGTCACATCAAGATGCACAAATACAGGGAGACCCTAAAATCAAATTCAGGCATCGGCGCTCCCTCTTGATGGGCCAGGAACTTGAGCCCACATTCATTGTTTAAATGGCTACATGAAATATTTTGTTTACTTCTTCAAAAGAGAACTAAGAATTAAGGTGCTCTCTACGTATGATTTTTTTTGGGGGGGTGGGCGTGGTAGGAGGCTCAGGGAACTTTATTTAAAACAAAACAAAACAAAACAAAAAACCTTTCCCATCTCTGCAGAAGAACTTCCCATGATGTCCAGCAGGAATTCACACCATCAACGTGCTCTTGGCATCCCTAATTCCAGTGTCTGCTTTTTTCCCTTCAAGGCAATGTGAGTACTCCTCATTGACTTCAGGTGTCTTTGATGGTCCTGACAAGTCTCTCTTCTGATTACAAACCATTTCCACCTCCTGGTTGGATTTTTTCTGAAAGCCCGCCAAAGCAGAATGCACCACTAAATTCTCTCTCCAAACTCAGCCCAGCAGGAAACTACGTGGCTTTTCCTGGTTAAACCAGAAGTGACATTGGAAAGGGAGAGACAATAAGAGGATTAAAGTTTAACAAGAGCATGCATCTGGGAAACTGACCTTTGACCAAACATAATTAATCCTGGTGCAGCTTCCCCTTGGAATGGGAAGAAATACCAGGCCCTCAGAGTGGGGAAAGCAGAGTGGCACCAGGAGGGCGCGGGAGAGCATGAAGGAAAGGAGAGGAGGAGCCCAGGAGCAGTTGCCTTGAAGACGGAGGCGCGTCTGTTCACTGTCTCGGCACTCCCACTCCCACGCGGCGCCCGTGTGATGGACGTACTGTTTGGCAGAAATAAGAAAGAACAACTGGAGCCTGTGAGGGCCGAAGTGAGAGGTGAGCGTTTTGTGTAAACGATTGGCTCTTCTTTCATGTTTAGATGTATGCCTTTTTTTCTGCTTATTATAAATCATTTTTGGAAAATCTGGAAAATATTATGTGGGAGAAAATGATCCATAATCCAGACACATTCTCTGTGAAAATCTAGGTGCGCTTTTATATATTAAAAGGCAGTTTCCAAGGAGAGAGAGTCATTCTCACTATTCCCAGGAGAAAAGTCCTGGGAATTCTGCGTTTGGCATATACACAATGGGGTTATTCTGCAAAACGTGGCCCCTTCCAACTGGGTGCTGTGTTTATGCAAATATGTGCATACTGAATTAATGTCAAAATGGCATGAGAAGTGGAGGTGAGTGTGCACTCCTGCAAGTGCCCACTGCAGGGTATGCAGAACCAGCTGTGGTTTCCTCCCAGGCACCCCGGGGGTGACGTGGGCACGTGAGTACCTGCAGAGCCAATGAAAGAGCCCCAGAGTGGCAGCCTCAGCAGGAACATTCCTCTGGTGGGCTTCGTGTCTCATTTATTTGCCTGGCTTTCTCCTCTTCTGAGTTGCAACTTGACTTTCTGGTACCATCTTGTTGAGAGTCTACAGGGCAATGACTGGGTCTGCACTCTCGGGTCTCCGGCTTGGCATTTGCTCAGTGTTCTGAGAACAGCAAGTGGGTCAGCTCAGATTCACAGGCAAGTTCAGTTTTGGAAAGACAGACTGGACTGTTTTCATAAGGAGAGGAGGACAGCAGTGAGCGTTCTTTGTGAGGAAAGTCAGATTGGAGCTGTTTCAGCTGCGAAATTGCCTTGGAAGTTGCACAGTGCTCAATAAGTGTTCCTAGTATGTTCCTATGGCATTAACTGTATGCTCTGATTCACCTCTCCCTGCTCTGCCTCTCCTGCTCCTTCTCCTGTGTTTTGGGTGTCTGTGAGTAATCCTCCCATTCACCTACTTGCCCAAGGCAAGAGACTTGGATGGAATTTACTTTTTTGAGTGCTCCCCTCCTCTTCCCCCCGTATGTCGTCCAGCTCTGAGTCTCAGCAGTTCTACGTCCTCCAAGTTTCTTACCGTCCTGGCGCTTCTTCCTGTCCACACATGTAATCAATATTTTCAAATCGCTAATAAAATATTTCACATTTTTTTCATAGTCTTTGAAATCTGGTGTGTATTTTATATTTACAGCGTATCTCAGTTTGGACTAGCCATGGTTAATCATTACATGGGGCTGGTGGCTACCATATTGGACAGCACAACTCTAGAATGTTCTTTCCTTATGCCTTTGCGAGGCAAGTACCTACTCGCCCTCAAGACTCATCCAAGTCACTGCCTCCAGGAAGCAGTCTTTATCCTCCTGCACTCCCCTCACCTCAGGGTGAGGTTGATCCACACATCCCCCCAGCTGAGTCTATTGCCCTGCCTTTGCCACAGATTGTTTTGATTGTTGATTCTTCTGTCTCTGTCTCTCCATGGATGGTAAGCAACGTAAAGACACAGACGGTGCCTACTTATCTTGGTATGCTCAGTGCTAGCTCAATACCAGGTGTACTGTACGCTTTCTGGAAATGACTGCTAGGTAAATGAATGACTGTAGTGAGTGGTGTTGGGGCTCTGGCCTCAATTCCTTTCCGTGGCCATTTCTTCTAGCTTTTTGTTTAGACATGGAAACTGGAAACTAAACATTCCTTCTCTTAACAGGCAAGATTCCAACATGGCTTCAGGGAATCCTGCTTCGCAATGGGCCTGGGATGCACACAGTGGGGGAGACCAGCTACAACCATTGGTTTGATGGCCTGGCTTTGCTCCACAGCTTCACCATCAGAGATGGTAAAAGCACTCTATTAGTTTACTATTGCTGTCATATCAAAGGACCAATAGAAATCTAATGCATGCCACATGTGCAATTTTAAATTTACTCAACCACATTCATAAAAATAAAAAGATACAAGTCAAATTAAAACAATACAAATTAATATTTTTACAGTTCTGGAAATCAGGAGTCTAAAATGAGTTTCACTGAACTGAAGTCAGAGGGCGTTGGCAGGGCTGCTTATTCTCTGAGTACTCTAGGAGATCATCCATTTTCTTGCCTTAGCTACCTTCTAGAAGCTGCTTGCATTCCTTGGGTGTGTCCCCATCTCCATCTTCAAAGCCAGTGCGTTCTCTCTCTCTCTCTCTCCCTCTCTCTCTCTCTGCTTCTCTAATCACATCTCTTTCTGTGATTCTAACCTTCCTATCTTTCTTTTATAAGGACCTTTGTGATTACACTGGGCCCACCCAGGTAATTCAGAATAATCTTCCTTCTCAAGATTCTTTATCTTAATCATACCCATAAAGTCTGTTTTGCCCCGTCAGGTAACAGATTCACAGGTCCCAGGGATTAGGACATGGACATCTTGGGGAGGTGATCGTTCAGCCCACTATAAGCATAAACCTCCCTGGAAAGGTGGCCAAGGCGACTCTTTTTCAAAGAGTCCAACTTGCAAAATAATATGTATTCCCAATAAGGTGGGCAACAGCAGGCAGAAGGTTATAGGCTTTGGTATCAAACACACACCAAATCAAAACAGGGTGAATACAAAACTGAAAAGAGCAAAGCTGAATGTGTTACTCACCAGGCAAAGGAGAACCATGTCACTCATGCAATACGTTCAGTACCTCTCCCTCAGTGGACCCTGAATATAGAGCAGAAAGTAGGAAGTGCCACAAATAAGGCGAAATTCTGAGTGCATGGGAGCAGCTCAAGAAGCAGATTGTAAACTCTTTGCTGTTGACCATTGGGCTGGTCAGTGTCACAGCAGCATGAGCTGAATTTTCAGAGAAGTCCAGAGTGGGTCGCAGGAGGCTTGAGCAGGCTCAGGGGCACAAGGTGGGCAAATTCATATCCAAGAACTTGAGCTTGGTGAAATTTTTCTTTGATTCCTGTGTTCTAGCATGGGAAATCTGTGGTCACTTCCCTCCCCTTGGCCTCATCAGTAAAAAGAGCTTAGTCATCCTCCCTGGAGAGCTGTTGCGATGATGGAAGAATGGATCTCCAGCAAGGGCTTGACACCTGGGAGATGCTAGTGGATTAAAAAACACCATCGTGGTTGCTGGGTTTGAATACCAGCTAATCTAAGCTATGTGACCTTGGCCAAGTTACTGACCCTCTCTGTGTCTCAGTCTCCCATCCTTAAATTGGAGATATATTAGTAACGTATCTCATAGAGTTGCCGTGGAATTTAAAGGAATTAGTATGTGTAAGTAGTTTGTATAATGTCTGGCATTAGCTATTATGTGCTCAGTAAGCATTAACTATTATTTTTGCATAATTATTATTTCTTTCAAGCCAGTCAGAAGTTATTATTTTCTTTCTTTTCTATTTTATTTTATTTATTTATCTTCATAGGGGAAGAGAAGGAGAGAGGGAGAGAAATATCAACGTATGGTTGCCTCTCATATGTGTCCCCTTCTGGGAACTGGTCTGCAACCCAGGCATGTGCCCTGACTGGGAATCGAACCGCGATCCTTTAGTTCGCAGGCCCGAGCTCAATCCACTGAGCTACACCAGCCAGGACTTAGCAATTATTTTTCAAGCGCAGGCTCTATGCTAGCAACTTGCTCAGACATTTCAGGAATGGAGATACCATGTTTTCGAAAACTTACAGGTTTTACTGAGACTTAGCTACAGAGTTAGTGGTTCCATAATTCCATGACAGCTCTAAGTCTTAATAATCGCCTTTTCTAGGCAGACGTTACCCATGATTCTGGGGAAAACTAATGTTGTTCTGGATGAAGTGCATGCCAGGCAGCTTCCTTTCTGTGAGGCCCTGCCTCACCAGGCTGCCGGGTGCTTTGTGGCCATTTCTGGTGCTCATGCAAATGCTGTGTGGGAGCTGTTCCGGTCCCCTCTTTGCAGACGCAGGAATCGAAACTTTAGAGAGGTTGAGTGGCTTATCCAAGGTCAGCAACGTAGGGCTGAGATCTCAATCTGTGATCTGGAGTTTAAGTTTGCAGCCATCACCCCCATCCTCACTGTAGCACACACACATGCACACACACACACATGCATACGCACACACACACACACACCACTCCTGAGAAATAGTAGGTTGCTTAAGTGACCCCCTCACAGCTTACCAATCTGTAGCTCTGGTGTCCTTTCCTAGAGAACCCCAGGGACGAGGGAACCAGCAGAAAATGACTGAGCCATGGCTGTCTTACGGAAGCATGGGATAGATAGGCAAATGACCAAAGTTATCATGTGCTATTCAGAATTTCTAAAAGCATCTTATAGGTTTTCAAACTAAAAATTCATTGTCAAAGATAAGTAGCTATTTTGTATCCTTTTATGTGGTGGTCAGACAGGTGTGACCACAAGAGGAGACACAGAGAGGCTCAGGAAAACAAAGGTTATTATTCTTAGAGGTTCCTAGGGATGGGAGGCTCAGCACGTCATGCAAGGCCGCATGGGAAAACACCAGGGTGGTCAGGAGGCAGAAGTCAGGAGCAGGGGAAATGCTTAGCCCATGGCCTTTACTGAGGTTTCAAAGGAAAGGCAAGACAGGGCAGGGTGAACTGCTTAGGAATGGCTTGTGTGAATAATTTCAGTGGTCTTTGGGCAATAGTGGTGGTCTTTAGTTGCCTGGCACCTAGCCCTGGGATGGTTAAAGCAAAAGATTATTCCCTAAAACACAGAAAATTATATGTAATATATAATATATATATATAATACACATACGCCCATACACACAACACAGTAGCATGAAAAACTCAGTTCTATTCATAATCTGGGACTGGCTGCAAAAGGGAAAGTATGGAGAGTATCCCCAATTACTTACCCTTCCCCTCTCCTGCTCTTGACTTCGGTCATGTGTTGAGGGTGCAAGCCCCTACCCTGCTTTGCAGTGATCAGTTTGCCATTCTCCAGCTTAGGGTGGGAGGCCCCAGAGTTTAGGGCTCCTGTTCAAAGTGTTGTATCTTCATCAATTAGCATGGAGCCTGGCGCAGAGGGGCACTCTGAAACTCTTTATGGAGCTGAAATGACACAGACAGAGTAAAGCTTGTTTTGGTAGAAGGAAGCAATGCCTTCCCAGCCCATGTCTTCAATACTCACTACAGGAGGTGTTTGCTGGCTATTGGCTTCATGCCCATTCACATCTCAGCCCTCACTATAGTTCCTGAAGTAGGTACCATTGTTACTATCTTGATTTTACAGATGAGAGTCTAAGGCCCAGAGATGCCAAGGTATCTGTCCAGATGCCCACAGCTAAGAAGTGGTGGTGGTCATATATAAACCCAATACTCTCCAAATCCAGAATCCCAAGTCTTAATCATTATGCACTTCTGCCCTCATTACCCCATCCTGCCAGCTACCATCTGCCCCCGTCTCCCTAGCCCAGTTCTCTGGAGGCTGCCAGATTGTCGATGCTGGTGTGGCACAGCCTGGCCTCATCTCTCCTCTGGAACTCTCAGTGGCTTCCCATTGTCTAACAACAGAAACCAAACACGTTAGGTACGGCTGTGTATGAATCAAGGGGGCATGCACAGGGCAAGCAGCGTTCTTGGATTTGCAGAGAACACAAAGTATTTCCCAAAAGGTGTTTTGTGAGCCTCCTGAACTGGAATTCCCTGAGATGCTAATTAAAGCTGCAAATTCATGCACACACAGGGCTTGAATGAATCATAATCCCGAAAAATAAAGACAGAGCATCTAAGTTCCTAGCATGGCTCCAATCTGACCCTGTGCACATGAGGTCTGAAGAACCCCCCACGGAGGACCTCCAGCCTGGCTGCTCCGTCCCACCCGAGACCGAGCATATCAGGCCGCTGTGAGATGGGGCTCAGGCCTCTGTAATAAAAGCACCAGGCGACTGGAGTATACAGCCAGCACAGAGAACCCAGGTAGCGCTGAACCAGTAAGACTTTGGAGCAAGAAAGCAAGAAGACAGAAAAAAAGGCTGGTGGTCTTCAGCCGTGGCCAGAAAACAGATGCTTTAATAAACTAACAAAGATTTGAATAAAAGAGGCAGAGTGTAGCCAGGAAGCTGGGAGAAGGGTGTACAGAAGAGCTCTTTTCTGTAAGTCTAACATGATTTTAAAATAAAACATTTTTTATAAAATAGGCCTAGGAGGTGCATGAACCTCAGAGATATATTCAATAATTTTCTAATAAAAGGAAAATTTGTTGTCCCATGAGGATTTGCACATGTAAATTCCCAGAACCAGAGTTGCCAAGATTTACAGACAGAAAGAGCTCTTGAGAATTTAGCCTGTCCAAAGCTTTTTCAGTTGGTACAGCTCCAAAGTGGCCTTTTGGAATGTTAGCTTTAAAAATGTGCGTAAGTAACACATACACATATATATTCATATATATATAAGTATATGCGTGTGTTTATGTGTGTGTGTGTGTATGCATGTATGTATGTGTGTGCGTATCCATCCCCATCCCCCCAAACCAGACCCAGTTCTAGAAGATTCCAGGCAGGAGTCTGTTTACTTGTGTTCCTTTATAAGGAATGTGGCTAATCAGACTCTCCCAGGAGCAGGTGGCAGGGAATGCAAAGTGGCTCCTTCTTTAATCTTAGCCTCAAAGTGAAGTGTCAGCCTCGAGCAATCCCAGACACACATTTTGTTGTGACTCCAAGTGCTCCATGCTCTGGGGCTGGTTGTTTATAGGAAATGGGCCGCCTGTCTACAACCAGCCTGGGCTGGGTGTTTACATTTCAAGTGAACAGAATTCAACATTTTAAGTAAACCACCACAGGGCCCAAAGCACCTAAGCCAGTGCCTGTGGATGGTGACCCTCAGAGAGAGTGGCTGGACAGGAACATGCCAGCTCACAGGGAGACCAGTGTTTCCCTAGAGCAGGTTCTGTGTGTGAAGGCCAGTGTGTGTAGCCTCACCAATACCTGCATGATTCTTCCTGCTTCCAGGATTTTGTTGGGCAATCCAGAATTGCAGCAGCCATCAGTTATCAATATGTAACAATAGCCCAAAGCCTTGCCCACTCCATTCTGCATCTCAATAGCATATGTAGCTTTTATTGAGCATCTACTATGTGCTAAGTGCTTTGCAGGCCTTGAATGCCACAGCAACTCTGTAAGAAGGGTATCATGATCCTGACATCACATTGGAGGAGACTGATTCTGCATGTAACACAGGGTCAAGTGCATGGCTGGTAGATGATAGAGCATGGAGCAAGGATTCATATCCATGTGGAAACTTGAATCTCCTCAGCAGGACAGCTCGTGCTGTCCTGCTCGTGCTGTCCTGCTCACCCTGATATCCCCCAGTAAAAGCCCTGGAATGGCTGAAATTGACACTCAGGCCTGTAAAGGTGTCAGCCTGGGATGACTCTGTTTCTTTTCTTTCAGGTGAAGTCTATTACAGGAGCAAATACCTGAGGAGTGACACCTACAACGCCAATATCGAGGCAAACAGGATTGTGGTGTCAGAGTTTGGAACAATGGCCTATCCAGACCCCTGCAAAAACATATTTTCCAAGTAACTGTCCATTTTGAATCCAGTCGTGCTTTTTGATATCCTCAGTGGTCAAAACAACCAGTGTGGGCTCCTCCGACAGCCATCTTCAGGGTGGACAGAAAGTTTGTGAGACTGGCCTTTGCCTGTACACCCCTTGCATTTCTTGATCACCAGTAGCAAGGGAGGCAAAGAGCATCTGACAGATTATTAGGTATTCTCCCACATGGCTGGTGGGAGCGACTTTGATAGGAAATTCGGAATTCCCTATCAAAATTACAAACGTGCGTTCCCTTCAGCCTAGAGGTGTACCTGTTCGTGCTGAAATGACAAATGAACGAGGTTGTTCATGGCTGCACGATTTCTTATCATGAGGAACCGAAAGTGACCCGATGTGCATCCACAGAGGAGCAGTTAAATAAGTAAAACTACACAAGAAAATATCTGGCAGAAGTAAAAAGGAAAGAGGATGTTTTCTCCGTACCAAATGGAAGAATTTCCAAGATATATTAAGTTTTAAAAAATCAGGGCATAAAAAGAGCAAATAATGTGCTATATTTTATGTAAAAAGACAGGAAGAAATCTGGGTTTATTTTTGCACGTATGTGCATAAAGAACTCTGGAAGGAGTCATAAAGGAGGTGGGAAACTGACAAATGGGAGAAAGGACCGGGGAAGATTTTTAGTTGTATTCATTTGAAGTCATCTGGGTTATGACACATGTGAATGTATTACATATTTGACACATTAAATGGTTGGCCATGGAATCAGGCCTGCCTTCAGTATCTCCTTTCTGATACTCTTTAGATATAGAAGAGTTATGAAATGCGTTAGGGGCGGACGAGCCCAGAGAGGGAGATTACTTCTGCTTTTCCAGGAACTGCTTGGAACTCGCATTTGCAGATCGAGGAAGAGCCAGGGAGGAAAAGGGAAGGGGAGGGAACGAATTTAAAACCATAACCTTTGAGGCATTATTGCTGTTACAGCACTTGCCAGTAAGGGGAACACTAACCAATACACAGGTCCAGGATTTTATTTCCCCCTGATTTGAGTTTGCCTTCTGATCAAATTAGTTATAGGTTCTTATCTCAAAATTAGTTTGCTTTTTTCTTTTAAAAAAACTCATTTCCTGGACAAATTTGAGGTAACCAGTGTGGACTCATATTCCTGCCAAAAGCAAGGATTTGTTGCTTTGCTAGTCTTTGGGGGCCATTATGGATAAACGTGTGATTTCTGTAGAGCTTCTTAAAATTCATCAGGGCACCCACCCCGCCCCAGCTCTTTCTGGCTTCGGTGCAGGAGACCTTTGGAGTTTTGAGAGGCCAGGAGAGCTCAGTTGGTGGTCATGTTGTCCCAGCTGATTGTCACTCCTTAGTTGATTCAATATGGTGGCACCTTTGGACACTTGATATCTGAGTCCGAAAGTAACCCACTGGGACCCAGTACTTTTTCTTCCTTAAGTTGAAGGACAGCATCTTAAGTGGTAGGAAAACCAAAAGCACCTCGAACAGAATTTCCCGGCTGCGCAGACACAGCCTTTGACCCATTGGTTTGCTGTCTTCCCCAGAGCTTTCTCTTACCTGTCCCACACCATCCCAGACTTCACAGACAACTGCCTGATTAACATCATAAAGTGTGGACAGGACTTCTATGCAACCACGGAGACCAATTACATCCAGAAAATCGACCCACAGACGCTGGAAACTCTGGAAAAGGTATCAGCAAATCTACACCCAGCGTCAGTTTTTGACTCAAGACAGGACCCCCTGGGTGAGGCCACGTGGCCTTCAGGAGCCCCAGCTCTAACGCCACTGGCTCTGTGCTTCTCCAGCGTAGCACTCATGCCAGCATCTCAGCTCCCAGAGGACTGGGACTGTCTTTTCATCTTTGCATCTATATTCGCTCCTAGCTACCATAGCAAGTACCACAGACTAGGTGGCTTAAAACAACAGGAATTTATCTTCTCGCAGTTCTGGGGGCTGAAAGTCTCAAATTAAGGAGTCAGGAAGGCCGTGTTCTCTCTGAAGGAGGACAGTGTTTTCTAGTGGAGGAACATTCCTTGCCTCTTCCACCTTCTGGTGGTTACCAACAATCCTTGGTGTTCCTTGACCAATACGTGGATACAGCACTCCAGTCTTTTCTAAGGATGTAAATCATTGGATTAAGGCCCATCCTAATCTAGCATGACTTTATTCTAACTTAATTACATCTACAAAGACCCTAAATCCAAATACAGGTACCAGGAGTTAAGACTTCAACCTGTCTTTTTAGAAGACACACTGTGACCCACAACAGAGTCCACAGTTCTCAGCTCTGAGTGGCAGCTCAGCGAGAGTCTGAATGGCTGTGCTGGACCGCCTAGGACTCCCAGTGGCCTTACCTTGTATTGACCTGAAGAGGGAGGCATGAGGCAGAGAGCAAGAGCACAGAGATAAATGCCCAAACACATACCTTTCCTGGGCAGAATTAAGTCAACACTTTTGTGAAAATCAGTAGACCCACTTACAGTTTTCTCCAGCTGGCTGTTCAAAGTCTCAGTGTCTTTGTAATACATTTTAATGATCTGTTAAAAGGAGTGCTTTTCTTAGCTGTGAAATTATGTACAGCTCCTTTTAAGCTAGGTGGCATAGGTCCAACTGATGTACACATTCCACAAAGTTGCAGGGAGGAAATACTAGGAGGGAATGGAGTATTGGTCGACTTTTGGCTGGAGGTTGTGCTGTTCTGGTGGAGGAAGGGCAGACAGTTGGTCCCCAGGCCACCCCATTGTTCTACAGTTGTGGCTTGTTCAGAGTGGGGTCATTCTTGAGCTTGCTAGTTGAGTTTCACTTCAACCAAATGTTTTTGTAACCTCTCCATTCCCAGCATAATCCTATGAGAAAGACCTGGAGAATTCTGCCTGTGTGGAATGCAAAAGGGGAGGATTTAAATGACCTAAGCAGAATGGCACAGAGCAGTGGCCAAGATTAGCAGCACTATGGCTGCCTCTTTGCACAAGCCACTGCTGAGAGCTCTCTGTGGGGAGGTGTCCTGTCTCCACTTTGAGAGCCTCCATCAGGGCCAGGCTGCAGGCTCCAAAAACCTGCCACAGAAAACACACGTGGCCCACTAACCTCCCTGCCACCTATTTGCTGTAGGAGGTCCCCCATGAAGTTAGATCAGGTCTCAAACATTCTCTTTAAAGGTGAAGTCTGCCTTACTTTCAGATCAGAAAATGTGCAAAAATAGCCATCACTTCTCTGAACCTAGAATCAATCAGCTTTTCACAGGATTTCAATGTCAACTTCTCCCCTTTTTAAAACCAGGTGCCTGTTATATTTTGCAGATTGATTATCGAAAATACGTGGCTATAAATCTGGCAACAGCGCATCCTCATTATGATTCGGCTGGAAATGTTCTCAACATGGGCACCTCCATTGTGGACAAAGGGAAGACGAAATACGTGGTCTTTAAGATCCCTGCCGCAGTACCGGGTAGGTCGTTCTGCGGATGTCATGAGGCCCAGACACCAAGGGTGGCTCCCTCTGAAGAGCTCTGACTTCCCTTGATGCCACTGGCCCAGTCTGATACTTTCCCTCCCGGATGAGTCAGGTGACCCTGAATTCATTTTTCTCCTTTAGGACAAAAGAGATGCTGCCGGGCTTCCTTTTGGAAGCAGTAAAGCCCTTTACTCTTCTAACCTCCTTTCCTGGATGTTACAGTTCATTACTTCATTAATTTCTTCATTATTTATCCATTGTTCATCCATCTATCCATCCATTCATTTATCATCCCCTTCCTTCCTGCCTGCCTGCCTTCCCTCCTTCTTGTCATTTTTCCAGTCTTCAGAAAAACTTTTGTGTGTCAGGGCTGTGCCTCCCACTTTCATCCCAGCCCCTGGAAGCCAGGTTCCCAGGGTTGTTCCGGGAGCTCAGCCCTGCTGGGATCAACTCCAGATCCCCACCCTGTTCTCCAGGCCTCCTGGACCTTCTCCACTTAGCACTGAGATCCTGGAGGGAAGCCCAGGCCAATTTGTGGGGAAGGAAGGTGGGGCTCCCAGCCTTTGTCCAGGGCCCTCGTTGGAAGCATAGCCAAGAGACCAGACCTGTGATGGTGGCTGGAGACCGGGCACCAATATAAGGCTGCTTGGCCTGACCTTCTGGTTTGGGAAAACTGGTTTCCATCTGTGACCCCTGCTGCTTCCCCTCCCCCACAGTCCTGTAGAACCTCCTGAGCAGATTGCCCAGCTCTGCTGGCAACTGTGAGCAAGCCCCTGATGTCAGAAGGTGCACTGAGTATTCTCATTTAAAGCCAACAAAGGGGTATAAGGTCTAGCTTAGGATTCTAGAATTTCAGACCTGGGGATAGTCTAGGCATGTGAGTTTACCACTTCATATTACAAGAACTGTGAGGCCCAGGGCATCAGGTGACATGCCCAAGGTCACACAGCTTACAGGAGCCACCAACATCATGCAAGCAGCTACCTACCCTCTGAGTGCCTGCTCCATGCTTGTGGCTCCCCTGGGATCATGCCCGTCTCCTGCCTGCCAGACCAGGGTGCTGTGCACTACATTTGTTTCACAAAAAAGAAGTAACCCACAACCCACAGCCTCCCTCCCACCAGCCAGCTGTTCACAATGTGCCCAGGTGGCCACGAGGAAGGCAGAGATACTTGCAGACAACTCATTAGACATCAGCCCCAGGCCTGGGAGGGGAGGCCTTGTGGCCTGCAGATGACTCATCCTTGCAGAGGACTAAGAAAACCGAACACGCACTGAGCACCTTCCGTGTTTGGGCACTGGGTGAGGCAGTTGGACTACTCCATTATTTCACTCTGCCTGCCTTGACGGTCACAGTCTGTGAAACAGCCCGCCATCCTCTCGGGTACTTAGTCTCATTCTCAGGTGTTCCAGAGGGGCAATGCCAGGAGAATTCATGGAGACCCTCTGAAATTCAGGTCTACATTAGAAAAACTCCAGTTTTCCCTCCCGTGTTTCTCTCTTGAGTGTCTCCTTGACACTCTCACCACTTCTGCCACGAGATGGGGGGAGCGGTTTCCCCCATAAGCAGTTCTCTATGACAGCTGCTGGTGTCCAATAACTAACCTCAGTTGTAAGGCTGTCAATCCACTCGACAGTGTCAAACCCCACAGGTTAAGGGCTCAGCCCCACAAGACTGCTCCTACCCCCCTACCCTACTTCAGATGCCGGTCGCAAGTGGTAGGTCCCCAGATTACTCCCCACTTTGGTCTGACTTGGCTCTACATTGGGGGTTCCCACCATCCCCGCCTCAGTTTTGATTAATTTGCTAGAGCAGCTCACAGAACTCAGGGAAGCACGCTCACCAGTTTATGAAAGGACATGACAAAGGATACAGGTGAACAGCCAGATGAAGAGATGCGGAGGGCAGGGCCTGGGAGGTTCCGGC
>PVKM010026452.1:0-19335 GCA_004027735.1 Carollia perspicillata | reverse complement strand
TGCCCCAGTCAGGTACCTCCATCTCGCCTGCTCTGGTCTTTTCACAGACTCAGGGAACCGCCAGCTAAAGGTGGGGTTCTCAACTCTGGGCAGGAAGTCAGAGTCCGCGGAAGAAAGTGCTCCCTGTGAAGTCACCCTCCCCTGGAGATCCTGACCCCTTGGTGGGCGGGGCTGGGGCGGGAAGGCCTTTCTCGAAAAAGCACTGTGGGAGGAGCTAATATTCTCCCTTAAATCGAGAATCTGTGGACTGACATTTACATAGTAAACCAGCTTTCCAGAATAGACCTTGGCATGTTTGTTGATATCATACACACCAAATCAGGAATTTGCCTCAGTTATTCTCTGAGCATCAGGGAAAATAATTGAGGGCAAGCTTACTTTTCCCATCATGCTTTGCTTCCTCCATCTCTCTATATATTTGATTCTCTTTGGAAAGAACAATTTGTCTGTTTTTTACTGGACCTTTCCACTCTACTTTTTTTCTCTTTCTCCTTCTAGAGAAGAATGGTTTGATCTTTCAGATCTTTGGCTTCAGCTCTCCAGGTGGTTTCCATGCATTCCTCATTCTTCTTCAACTCAGATGTTCATTTATTTGTAATCCTATCAGGTCTCTTTTGTTGTCCATTTTTTCTGGGTTATTAGCTGCCTAAAAACCTTCTTCATAGAGTTTTGGCAGGGTTGTTTAAGTACTTGTAATGTCAGTCTGCTCACCTGTTAGTGGTAGTGTATTTGCAATATATCTTGTCCAAAAAGCTGTCTTCTTATAAATACTGTAAGGTACTTGACATAAAGTAGGTATAAGATAAATGCTCGTTGCAGGTGTGAATAGTTTTTGTCCATCCCTAGGATACGGTTATGGTCTCCTTGGTAACAGGAACTAACTCCCGTTATATTAAATTAAAACTCAGATGTTTGAAATACCCAAATCGGGGACAAGTTCTCTTTGGCCAATTGTATGGGATGTGATAGATGCTTCTTATAACCGCTCCCTGTGTCCCAGTAGAAACATCCCTCCGAACAGTTGTGAAACTTTTCTCTCTGCCTTGCCTCCACTCTGTGCTCGGGGACATGTTTTATTGCAGACCCATTAGCAGTGTAGTTTTGACAGGTTTTGGAGTCCTTCCCTAACAGGGCTTTTTAATGCTTAAATATTTTGACATTTAAATGTCTTACAAGCCCTAAGCATCTGGTCCGGGCTTTATCACTGGACTACCAAGTACACTTACCTGGAAACTTTGATTTACAAGCCCAAATTATCCAAGGGTCAAGCATGCCCAACCCAGGGATACCCACAATCTCGTTGAGCTCTTCTGAGGGCTAATAGCAGACCAAAGGACACATTGTTTAATACAAGAAAATACACATATTTCCTGTGTCACTGGTTCTAGAGTTTGAAGAACAGCAGATGGTATAGCCACTGATAGCAGGTGATAGATGAAGGGAACCCATGTTAGAAAACCCATGTGTTTTCTAATACATGGCACTGTGTGAAATGGTTGGAAAATAATAAAACTGGCTGCTTGCTTAAAATAATACATTACAGACCCCCCAGTATGCATTTTTTAGGAGAAAACATGCTAACCTAAAAAGATAACCTATTTTAGTCAACGATGTCATGTTTCTTTACCATTCCGACTTTATAACCCTCAAAATGTTTGGGGGAGAATGGTTTCTGTTTGTTTCTTTCTTTATTTTTTCTTCCCCAGTGCCACTTTTATTTGATGTTTTAAACATTTTTATCCAGTCCGTGAAATCTGTCAAAATTACGACACCCTGAACTTTTTTAAAACCTATTTTAGTTTTTATGAGACTAAGAACACACAGTTAATTCATTAAGCTTCTATGAACTTTGTTGCACTTCATTTGTCTAAGATCATTCACTTATTCCTGGGGGAAAAAGAGAGAAAGCGAGAGATCTCATAATTAATCTCGTGTTCTGGCAGGAGAAGTTTGGTCTTCTGAAACCAACAGCTTGGTCGATTTCCTCACGTGTAATTTATGTATTTTCATTCCTCTTCAACAACAAAATCAGTAGTAGCCTTTCAGACTATGAAGGAAGATTGAGTCATACCCCTTGCCTAGTTTTAACATCCTCCCGCCCGTTCCATCCCGATGGTTCTTCAATCCAATCCAACAAACGCTGATGGGAGCCTGGCTGTCTGCCTGGGACCCTACAAGGAGCTGGGGGCAACGCGTGATTCTTGCATCCGAGTGTGCAGATCAGGCTGGAAGAGCCCATTGGACAGATGGATGGACAGACAGAATGTGCATTTTCAGTGCTGTCCTGGAGGTTACTCAAGGGCCATGTAGTTGCCACAGTCAAGTCTGGAGCGTCCTTTTGTGCCCACGATGGGGCAACGGGGCATGTAACTGCCATGATTGTCCAGGATTCCGAAGATCTCTGTCGGGCCATTGGCCCCACTACAGTCACGTGCAGCCCCCGTGGCTTAGCAGCCTCTGCCAGAGGTCCTTGTCCTGTCCGATAAATGTGGGCACAGAGCAATAAACGAGCTAAAATTCGGTGAACCGCTGCAATGAGAATACCCACGATGAGGGATATTCCGAGACTAGAAAACCAGCAGACGGGGAGGAGAAGTCTAAGGTCACAGTGGTGTCACCGGTGTGACATGTCCTCTCCCCAGGTTCCTCTCTGCTTGTCTGGACTTCCTGCTTCTGAGTTTAGGTGGAGGTGTCCTGTCCTGAAAGGATGGCGGGGACCGCTGTTTTCGGCAGCGCTGTGGCTCCTCCAGCCCTTGACTTCCGGATGGAATGAAACAGCGCCAATAAGCTGGTGTTGGCTTCCAGTGAGCAAGTGGATATGCGCTGAGTGACCCTTAGCTCCCAGTGGGCTGCCGTCTCCTTTGGCGGGAAGAATCCTGTCCCACGGAAAGTGTCAAGATTCTCTCAAAGCCTTGGTTTGTAACGGAGAAGAGTGAAGTTGGAGGCATTATGAATCCTCTTCCTAGTTCAATGTGCTGGGGAGGAAACTGGATGGTTGGTCTCCAAATGTTGACAGCCCACAGGTGATCCCTATGATGTTACAGGAATTATTTCTGTTCTCCTCTTCCTTCCCTTTTCCTCTTTCTCAAATATGAATTTATCACCTCCTGACTGCCAGGGACTGCATTAGAAATCCCAAGATGAATAAGACTGTCCTTCCCAGAACTCGCAGTCTGTTCAAGAAGACAAACTTGTAAATGAATGAAGCCTTACGGGATTGATCTGGGAACTCACAGGTACAATCCTCCCTGGAGATTCTGGAAAAGGCTGAGATTAGGAAAAAAAAAAACAAAAACAGACAGAGGGAAAGGGCATGGGGGAAGGTAGAAGAGGGTGAAAGTAGAATGAATGGAGACAGAAGGAGATTTGACCTTGGGTGGTAAACACACAGTACAATACACAGGTGATGTGCAGTGGAACCTCAGTCCTTGAACTTAACTTGCTCCAGAAGGCTGATCGAGAAGCTCTTTGTTCAAAAACCAAATCTCCTTTGTCTCCTGAGATACACATGACTGGTCATACAGGTTTCAGCATGAAAGGGCTGTTGGGTTGCCAACTGAGACCCAAAGTTTTGTTAGACAACTGAGACCCATTTTCCTGGAACAACTTGGTCAAGAACAGAATTGTTTGAGATGGAAGATGGTTAAGAACCAAGGTTGGACTGTATTATAGAATTGTATACTTGAAACCTATGTACGTTTATTCATCAATGTCACCCCAATAAATTCAATAAAAAATTGTAAAAGCCAACCCTACCCCAGTAGCTGTGTAGAGGGAGTGATAAATGACCTATACCTCAGAAGATGAGTTAAGTGTTCATCCAGCAGACAAGAGCACAAGCCTTCCAACCAAGGAAGCAAGGGGATGACGTCAGGAGGCCTCAACAATCGGGCATATCTTCAGCGCCTCCAAGTTCTTGGCTGTGATGTCAGCTCTCAGTACCATACGATGCCTTTGTGGTGAATGCTTATGAGCCATTGACACTAAAATCTCTAGCAAGAATTGAGAGCAATAGGAGATAAAATTTAAAACCAGGAAGTATCCTATGTTATTTACGTTAAGACCATGAACATGCTGATGTTTTATCATTATTGACTTACAAAAAAAGGCAAATTTATGGCTTAACCAAATGGGATCACATCCTGCCCATTCGGTTCTAAGTAATCTGTGCTAAGAGAAGAGAGTGATTGACAATAGCAAATGTAGGCAGACATGGCTTGCCTCTTCCCACAACCACATCAGAATTATAGCTAAAATAGAGAACAACCATCACTCAGAAGGGTCAGAAATCAAGTTGAATAGAAGTCTGACAACTACGGAACTGAAGAAACCACATCCACCCAGACTGAGCCAGCAAGCTGGTGCCCTGTCTGAGACTCCATCAACCTGGCTAACATGGTTTGACCCCGTTGGAGATCCCCAGAGACGCTGCCACGACTTATGGGCCCACCCAAGTTCCTTTTCCAAATAGTTGGCTGGTCTTCACTCATGCTTCACAACTTCCTAAATCCTATCAAACAAGCAACAGATGGCTTCAGTGAGCCCCAGCTCCCATACCTCTTGCTAAGTGGTCCCAGGCCCAGCAGTAGCAGTGGCCAGCTTAGATTCCCAGCTTGGCTTCACCTGGGAATCTCCAAGTGCAGCACAAGTAGCAGCCATCTTGGATTGCTTTATAGCTCAGGCAGGGTGTTCCAGGCAAGACACAGGTGGGGACTGACCTTGGCTTGCACGACCTGGGAAACCCCAGGGTCAGTGCACCCAGTGGACAGCTACAGACCATGTCAGAGCACCACCACCTTGCCCCTGCATAGCTGATTCTCCACAGAGGGCAAAGGTTGGTGGTCAGTGGTCACAGCCAGTCCTTGCAGCTGGCTGGCCTGGGTAAATCCCTTCCATTTATCTGCCAATGGCAACCACACCTCAACTACAAGAGGAGGGTATACTCAGCCCACATAAAGGGCGCACCTTGAGTACTCAGCTTCAGTGATAGGGCAGGCTGTGCCACTGGACCCTACAGGACACCTACTATGTTAGGCCACTCTACCAAGACATGGAGGCAAAGCATCTCTACCTAATACATAGAAACAAACACAGGTACGCTGCCAAAATGAGGAGACAAAGAAACATGGACCAAATGAAAGAACAGATCAAAACTCCAGAAAAAGAGGTAAACAAAATGGAGGTAAGCAATCTATCAGATGCAGAGTTCGAAACACTAGTTATAAGGATGCTCAAGGAACTCAGTGAGGACCTCAACAGCATAGAAAAGATCTAGTCAGAAATGAAAGATATACTAATTGAAATAAAGAACAATTTAAAGGGGAATAATGGTAGAGTGGATGAAGCTGAGAGTCAAATCCATGATATGGAACATAAGGAAGAAAAAAAACAGCCAATCAGAACAATAAGAAGAAAAAGGAATCCAAAAGAAAGAGAAGAGTATAAACAGCCTCAGGGACAACTTCAAGCAGTCAAACATTTGCATCACAGGGGTGCCAGAAGCAGAAGAGAAAAAGCAAGAAATTGGAAATCTATTGGAAAAAATAATGAAAGAAAACTTCCCTAATTTGGTAAAGGAAATAGACATGAAAGTACAGGAAGCACAGAGAATCCCAAACAAGGTGGATGTAAAGAGGCCCACTCCCAGACACATCATAATTAAAATGCCAAAGGTTAAACATAAAGAGAGAATCTTAAAAGCAGCAAGAGAAAAGAAGTTAGTTAACTACAAGGGAGTTCCCATGAGACTGTCAGTTGAGTTCTCAAAAGAAGCTTTGCATACTAGAAGGGATTGGCAAGAAATATTCAAAGTCATGGAAAGCAGAGACCTACAGCCAAGATTGCTCTACCAGCAAAGCTATCATTTAGAATCAAAGGGCAGATCAAGAGCTTCCCAGATAAGAAAAAACTAAAGAAATGTGTCATCACCGAATTGTTATTATGTGAAACTTTAAAGGGACTTACTTATTTAAGAAAAAGAAGATCAAAACTATGAACAATAAAATGGCAATAAATGCAAATCTATAAATAGTTGTATCTGAAAAAAAAAAGCTAAGCAAAGAAGAACAGAGAGAGAATCATGGATATGGAGAGCATTTTGGTGGTTGCCAGATGATGGGGGAATGGGAGAAGAAGGGAGGGGATTAAGAGGTACAAATAGTTTGCTCCAGAATAGCCATGTGGATGTCAAGTACAGTACAGGGAATGGAGAAGCCAAAGAACTTATACGACCCAGGGACATGGACAGTGATGGGGGCATTACCTGAGGGAGTGGGGGGTGCTGGGTGGGGGAGGGCATAAGGGAAGAAATCAGGACAACTATAATAGCATAATCAATAAAATGTCATTAAAAAATAAAAATTTCCCTACCATAAAAAGAAAAGAAAATAGCAAATCATTTTAAAACTTCTGTATTTTGTTTGGAATCCATCACACGCCTTCTCTTGGCAGGAGGTTACCTACCGAATGGGGTTTGGTGCTTTGGTGAGGTTTGGTATTCAGAGTCATCGGCCCTCCCCGCGCATGCACGGGAATGAGGCTGCAGAGCAAGCTGGTGACCAGGAAACCCAGGCTCTGAACGCTTAGCCAGGACGAAGCCGCACATGCACAGCAGAGAGCTGAGCAATCAGTACCTGCAGACACCAGGCAGGCCTTGGTTAGGGAATGAGTCCCCAGTCACTCCACCTCGGCCTGCATTTGTGCTCTTCTACATAAGCGTGCTTCCAACTCCTGTTGGAAAGTACTTGTCAAAAAAGAAAGTGGGGAATAAAACAAGCTAGAAAAGATGCAAAAATTCAAGGCATTTAGAAATTATGATGAATAGTGGAAGGAAGTAGCAACAGACGGCTGTTTATAGCAAACAGTACTTCTCTAAGTCAACGTGGAATTCAGATTTTTTTTTTCCCTTTGTTGGTGCAGATGGGACCATCAATCAAGCTCTGTAGCTGTTTATGATCAAAAGGTCAGGAGGTAGATTGGTGACGAGGGAGAAAGTGAATAATCTGGTTTTGTTTTTTTCTTGCCCTCTCCACACCTTCCCGATTGCCTTCTGCACTTGTACGCCGCCCTGTGCTTGGTATCTCTGTAAAACAAGGCGTTGGAAACCCCCTCTCTCCTCAGTCACTTCCCTGACACTCTACCTGCCCTCATGAGTCTGAAGGCTGAGTTTGCAATAAAGGAACAGAGCCATAGTCTCGGTTAGTGTGTGCCACGGTGTGTATATTACCAGGATGTTCCAGTTGTCCTCCTAGGAGGAATTCGTGGATAGACAAGGAAAGCTGAGTGAGTGCTCAGAGCTCATTCAAGGATGGAGAAGCAGAAGCCCAGTCTTCAGCAGCAGCAGCAACAACAACAACAACAAATCTGAGACCATTATACGTTTAGATCCTTCAAAGGAATTTTTAAAGAAAATCCAGGGAGATACGAGAGTTTCCATAGTGCTGGGCTAGGCACCGAGAGCCCCAGACCTTGCTAAGACATTTCCTTGCTGTGTGAATTTGCATTGAGTCATTTCACTTCTGCCTGCCTTAACTACCTAACCTGTAAAACAAGGAAATTGAGTTCCAGGAACCCAGGAGCGGTTCTCCAGGCGGGGTTCACGGACTTCCTACCTTGGAGTGGCCTCGGGGGCTTGTTAGGAAGCAGGTTTTTGACTCGCCATCCCCTTGGGCACCTCTTATTGAAGCGCATTAAATTCTGAGGATCCCTAGATTATGGTTTCTTCCAGATTTTGCATTTGAAGTCTCGCTTGGAGGGTGGAATTAATTTAAATGGAAGTTGAGACCAAAAGAAATGTATCCTTCGAATTCTTGGATAATAGAATAGGGCCCCTGATTTGTAAGGGTCATGGTTCAATGTCTGTATATTAGAATTAAGTGGGATATATGTGTGATTCCCTGAAAGATTAGCTTGAATGAAGGCCAAGGACTTTGAAGTCATATTTTTCAGAAAAAGGAGAAATCAAGCATTTGTTACATGATACAGCGAATTTGGAACTCTGCTCACCAAGCTCCATTTCTGGAAGGCATGTATTAGCCATAAGCTGCCATAAGTCTCTCTTAGAGGTGTATTACTCAACTCGGAAACACCAGTTCTCTGAAGCCTAGCACGCAGTCATGGGGTTAAAGCATTTGAACATTTTATTCAAAATCAGTCAGCCAGTATTGAGCCCCCTTAAACACAAGAGCTAAGGTATCTATGCAAAATGCACATGTCAATTTTACCATCGAGATTCTGTAAGGGTCAGAACTTCTAAAACATTTCAGGCTAAAAATTGACTAAGCAAACTAGATATCGGTATGTGTCTATATACATCATATACATGCATGTATTTTCTGTGAATTCAAGTTAAAGTCTGTGAGATGTATAATGACCACAGTTCACAAGTCCTTCATACTTCGCTCAACAGGTACATGGCACCCAGTACCTGACAATTCTTCTGAGCTTTTCTCTCCTCAGCCGTAAGTTGGAAGTAATAGGGATAATGTTGAGTATCGTGTAGGATTATCGTGAAGAATAAATGTGCTCTTTGGTTAAAAAAGCACTGAACACGTTATTATTTACTTTCCGTATTGTAATATTGAAACTTCCATAATTATGCCAGCATAAATTCTTACATTTGTGTCTTTATTTACTTAATCAACAAGGACTTTTTTTCAATATCTATTACTTTTACTTCTGACATAGTACCTGCTCAGAGCTCCAACTGGACCATGAATAATGTGGTATTTTCTTAGAGATTTATCCGGAGATATTGGTCATAATGAACCAGAGCACAGGAACATGAGGAGTAGGCAGAGCAATCAGGAATCTACTGTGGGAAGCCAGGTAGACATGATTTACACTAAAATGATAGATGTTGAAATAGAAAAGTAAAAAAAAAAAGTGAGACCGTGTGAGATTCCTGACAGATTTACTTAAAAACATAATTTCAAACTAAACTGTTCTTTTAAGTTAGATGAGACTAAAACGTCTGATACAGCTGTGACATTTTCATTTTTCTTCAAATGCTCAGAAGGGACGTACCTTTTCTTGACTCAACCAAATATTTGTTGAATGCATAATACAGGGAATGTTTGAGCAGTCTGGGATTCCATGGTGAACAACAAAGATCGAACGCACAAAACTTACGTTCTAGCTGGAGGACAAAGGATATAAACAGCAAACCTAATTAATAAGTAAATGTTCTACTATGTCTGAAAGAGAACAAATACGTGTGGACAAGAAAAGGGAAGGACAGGACACCGAGGGCTACTTGTGGTGTAAGTCAGACTGGTCAGCGTAGACCTCACGGAGAAGGTGACACTGAGCCAAGAGGTGAGAAGGAAAGAGAGGGAATCCCACAGACATTTTGGGGGGGAGAATATTCTAGAAAGAAGGAATAACTAATGCAAAGGCCCTCGCCTCCCTGGCATGTTGGATGTGGTCATCATGGCCAGAAATTCAGAATTTTGTTTGTAACGTCTGCCTGAAACTTACAGCAAATTGGGGTGATGCATGACGTTTATGCAACCGTGTGATGCTTAACCCTGGCTGTGCTGTTTGTGCATCACGTGGTACCCTACGAAGCAGTGTTGACCCTTTGGGGAATAATAAGATACAGGTACAGATGTGGATATGGATCTAGATAGGGATATAAAGCCCATAGAACAGTACTTTTCACAGCTGATGTCAGCTAGCATTATTATTATCAATATTTTATTAATGTCATTGATTTTTGTATGCAGATTTCATTTCTATGCTGTTCTGGGAAGTTTTCCTAAAACTCCTTGGCCCATTTTTAAATTTATGCCACCCCCATAGTGCAGGAAGGATTTCAGGGTACTTACAAGAGAACATAGAATATGACAAACCCGCCCCCCACCCACCAAAGAGGCAAAACCAAATTGCAACAAGAAAGGAGGCTTAAAATGCACTTTCTGCATCCCAGTTTTCCCCTAGGCTGACTAGTGGATCATCAAAAAGACCAAAGTTCATAACTTAATTGACAGTGTCTATGAGATTTTTTTAAAAGCCAGGTATACAGAGGATGTATAACTGTTCTGGTAATAACACCAGACATGCATTTTTCCCAGGGGGCTCTCACAGAAGAATATGGCGTGATGAAGTAACCTTTTTTACAGCTTTCCTGCCTTAGGTATGACTAAACAGGAAACAAGAGTTTCAGAGGAGAGGCGGTTGAACTCGAACTTCACCCGATTACCTTGAGCACGTCTGGGAAGGACACTGGACACACATAAAGTCATGCTTGTTTCAGCAAAAAAAGATCCTCATTTGCTCTCTTAGGATGCCACGTAACTGCATGCTTACAAATTCGACCAACTCCATCTCTGTCCCTAGCTCCAGGGTAACATTCGGCGTCCCTGGTTTCGTCGCACATCTTTGTAAGAATTCTGGAGCACAAGAGACCGGGACATTTTGCCTGCGGCAGTCAAGCCTCTGAGTCTGACCATCACGGAGCCTGGCAGCGTGGAGAACATCAGCGCCAGCATCACACCGGGAGGCTCGGTTGTCCCGTTGTCGAGTTTTACCAAACTTCCTGCATTGGGGGTCGTGTGAAATACTAAGTACCATCCTTGTATTGGCCAGAAAGGAACAACCCGTTAACCCGTCAGAATAACCAGAATTCAAGACAGAGTTATGATAAAAAGCGCAACTTAAGACCCTCCCATCCATGATAGTGCTCTTAAAAGTTGTTTTGAGATAGCGAGAAAATGCTCCAAAGGTGTTCTGGTGTGCCTTTGACACGGTGCTCGTTACCCACTCCCCGTGATCTATCTCCGGCTCACTCTCATCTAGTCATTACGTCTTGTGTTAGATTTATGTGCAAATCTCTACTCCTGGACCATAAGGCCGTCGATGACCCCATGGCACATGTGCAGTAACAGTGGAAGAACAAACAGGACACTCTGAAGAGCCTGACTTCCGGTGGGGTCTCGGAAACACATAACGAATCGTACAGAGCTCTGTGAGCCCTGGGGGAGCAAGAGACAGACGGGCCTCTGACCGCTGGTCACAGATCTGGGTTACACGGAGCGATGCGGAGATCTTCACCTTCTGACCGCGGACTGTCACTTGTGACGTGTGGCACCAGGGCAAATGGGTAAAGGGCAGCCACTGCCTGGCGCTTGGCAACGCTAAACAAGAAAGCCTCATTGTCATGTCAGGCTGTAAATAAACGTGATTGGCTCAGAGATGTAAAGGCACTACGGAAACGTAATTAGGAAATGCTTCCTTACTCACTGATTTGCTATTTTGTCCTTTTAAAAAAAATATTTATTTTGAGAGAGAGGGGAAGAGAAGGAGAAAGAGAAGCATCAATGTATGGTTGCCTCTCATGCGCCCCCTACTGGGAACTAGGCTTGAAACCCAGGCATGTGCCCTGACTGGGAATTGAACCGGCAGCCCTTTGGTTCACAGGCTGGCACTCCATCCACTGAGCCGCACCAGCCAGAACTACTTTGTCCCTGCCTAGTTGAAGGTACCTTCCTGTTAGTGCTGGGCCTCCGTGATGGCTATGGAATACGGTCTGAGCAGCATGTCTTTAAAAACAGCTGCCCAGTCTCGCCGAGTTGTGATCAGGTTACTCCAACCCCGGCTGCTCCTACCCGAGGCTTTATCTGAGCGTGCTTAGCCCGTTTGTATTGAGAGAACTGTTGCGGGAGGCTGCCAGCGCCGTGGAGGAGCCGGAGCTTTGAAGTCAGGAAAGCCTAGCTGTAATCCTGGCCTTGACACTGGCTACCCTATTCCCCTGGGTGTATCTCCTTGACATCTGAGTCTGGGTGTGTACAGGGGGCGATGACACCTTCCTCACAGTGTGGCTGAAAGCAGGGCTTCCTCCCTGGAAGGTGCTCTCTGGATAAATGTCATCCCCTGCCCCCGGCATCACTGTTCTGACATAATGACCACCGTGAGTGTGAACGTTTTGACCCTTGCTTCTTAGGAATTACCGGCAGCATTTACTACTTCCGGTGCTGAGGGGTGTGACCGGCCCCACCCAGCAGACCCGTCAGCAGCCAGGGAACTCGCCTCCTTTTGTTGGTTGGGAGTTGCAGAGGATGGAATCCGTGGAAAATGGGGAAGGAGCTACTCTGCACTGCAGGTGGGCTACACCTGTGCTGGGCTCCTCACCCTTCTGCCACCCTACCCTGTCCCCTCCTGGTGGACTGGAGACACATTTCTTTGGCTGCTTGGGCTTCCATGACGAGGGCGTCTCTGAGGGTGTCACTCACAGCCTAGCCCAGCTAAGCAAAGACGGGACCTTGTGTAAGAGGAGTCAGAAACCTGTCCCATCACTTCCATGCTGCCACCGACCAGGGGTGTGACCCAAGGCAAGGGAGGAGGGACAAAGACGATATACATGGCATGCTTCTCATGCACCTTATTATGGGCTAGACTTGGTGTCATAACTGCATCCTCACAAGAGGCCTGTGAAGCAGACATGCTTACAGCTTTTCCCAGGGAAGAAACCAAGGCTTCTCGGCCCTAAGTCACCTGCTTGTAGACTCGGCCTCACAAGTGGGGCCCAGCGCTGTCTGGCCTCAAAGCCCCGCCTCTCCTGCCACAAAAGGCTGCCTCTGGGATGTAACCGAGCCTTTCTTTCTTCTGCAAAATGGACGCCCTCTGAGTTTCTCCTATACTCTCAAATCCTACACTGCAATTTTTGTCCTCTGCTCTCCAAGTGCAGGAACAGACATAAAGCTCACTGATCTTTTCATGGACGTAAGAAGACTCCCCACATTTGACTTGTAAATGGGGAGGACACAGAAGGAGTCAATGCCAGCGGCTAGGGCTAAAGAGTCGGGAGCGAGGCGCTCCTCCCTGCTCAGGGAGGCGTCTTTTTGCGGTGGACAGCTATTTAAGTTCTAAATATTCTCACCGTTTTATTTGTCAAAATTCTGATTATACAACAGAACACAGATGAAGCCAGTCAGAATTCACGCTGTGTTGAAACCAGAGATGCAACCCGTCGCCTCAAGCCCCACGGGGGATGGCATTCTCGACGTTGAAGGAGCCAGGAGCACAGGGGGGCGCGACGCAAGCCCCCACGGGCTGGCGAGGCAGCCGGCACAGCACTCCTCAACACCTAGCTCCCTTCACCTGCCGCCACACACATGTTTTTTAAAGATATGAGTCTCACCCTGAGTTAAAAAATGTTTTTTCTTACTTTCTTCGGTATCATAATGCTTTATTTCTTTTCTCTCCTGAATAGCAAGGCCAGCTCTGGGGAGATTCTGCAGGAGCTGAACTGGACTAGGATACCCTTCGAGTTTTATATTTAATGGCTACCTCTGCCTTGGACGGGGTCGGGAAGCCTCCCTCGGAGTCACCGGGGAAGGCTGCATCTGGCCGGGACTTGCCATTTCTGTCCTTTGCCCTTTGTGCATCCGGAGGAACAATAGGAGGTGGCTACTCTGCTGGTCTTTTCTTCTATTATGACCCAGCTTTCGTGCTTTTGTGCAACCCATTAGAATTTGCATTTTGCTTGAGTTCGTGGTATGGTAATGCTGCTGGGAATTAATGGTATTTAACAGGGAGACAGAGCACACTTCCTCAGTCACTCCACGCGCAGGAGAGGCGGGGTCCCCGTGGAGTGGGCATTCAGGTGAGGCGACGGGGGTGTGGGCGCAGGTCACAGCTTCGGTGGCAGATGCTCCGTGAAAATGCCACTGGCCCTTCCCCTGCAGCTGCTTCGACAGGACTATTTACGACACATTCTTGCTGACTCACTTTATAGACCTTTTTTTTTTTTTTGCAGATGGAAAATTCACGTTGCAATTCTGCATTCCGGGTTTTATGACCACCTGAACCTCCCTGGCACACGACATTCCTGTCACGTGCATTGTGAACTGCAGGCAAGAACAAATGACTCAACTCTCCCCTGGAAATGGAATTGGGGTCCCCTTCCATCCCTTCCAAATGTTGCAATTCGTCAGCCCTGCACACACGTTTGGGGTGCGTCCTGTGGGCCAGGGCTGAACTCCTGCAGATGCTTCTGGGGGAACTTGATTTCCCAGCAGCCACCCCGCCCCCCACAAGTGCTGACCTACATAAACACTCCAACACCTGGTGCTTAAAAAAGGAAGGTTCATTCAAAGAATGTGTGAACAAAAAGGACAGGGTGGGAGAGGCAGCGACTGCTCTCCTCATGGGCCATTCCTGTGGCCGATGCGGAGGGAGCCCAGAGCCTGGCACTGGCGTGTCCCAGGTGGACGTGGAGAGCGGATCGTGCGAGGTCATGACCTCTCTCTCTCATATCTAACTCTGGCGCTGGGCTCCTACATCCATATGCTTTGTTTATTTTTATTTTTTAAATGGCCTTTTAAACGTTTTTTTTAAAGACTTTATTTATTTGTCTTTAGAGGGGAAGGGAAGGAGAGAGGGAGAGAAATATCAATGTGTGGTTGCCTCTCGTGCGTCCCCTGCTGGGAACTGGCCTGCAACCCAGGCATGTGCCCTGACTGGGAATCGAACCACGATCCTTTGGTTCGCAGGCCCGCACTCAATCCACTGAGCCACACCAGCCAGGGCATGCTTATTATTTTTAAAATAAAGTCAGGAGACGTACATTTGGATCTCAGAGCAAGTCCTGGACCGAGACGCATGTGCCCTGCCACAGCGCCAGCCCAGAGCAGGGCTCAGCTCTCAGCTGCTCTGCTTCGGCCAAGCCCTGGACAAGAGCACTGCGAGGTGAGCATTCGGGGGACTCTGCTCCCTGCTCAGTGGGTGAGTGGAGATGGAGGACTCCCACCCAAGGGTGCGCCGTGCACAGCTCGTTTGTTCAGAGAAGGGCGATGAGACCCAGATTCATCCCTCCTGACATCCCCTGTCCAAGCCACCAGGTCATCCACAGAGGGGCACACACACTGTCCTCTGCAGAGGAGAATCCCAGCCAGACAGGCTGCGGCCCCTCTGCCCTGTCTCTGTAAAGCCACAGTCAACTCATCGCAACCTGAACTTTAAAACTACCCTGTTCTAAATGCGGTCGATACCTTGAGTTGAATCTTGGCGCCACCATCTCCCAGCCATGCGGCCAAGGGACCTTTCGGTGTCGGGGTTTCCCTGAGCTATGCCGTGTGTGTTCCACGGCTACCATTAACTACAACTTCCCTTCCTTACTAACGTGGAAACAGAGTCCAAGGCGTTAGTTAGAACAGCAGCCTGGACCCGAATCTGATCCTCTGAAAGAAACTCTCCCGTCCTCCCGTCTGCTCTCTGAACTTGACTGCAAACACAGCTGCTCCGAACCGGCGTTCTCACCGGACCAAAGGCAAGGGTGTCTGCAGGCTGCCTGGCATTCACACCTGCGCAAACGCCCAGCCTCCTGCCGGCTCGTTCGCCGCAAGGCAGCCAGTGATCTTAGAAACTTATCTCATCATCTGTCTGGTTCTCCTTAACACCTTTAATGGCTTTTCCATTGCTTTGGGGATGAAAATAAAATCCTTATCATGACCTGCAATGAAAGATCTGATCTACAGCCTGCCTGCTTGGCCAGACTGACCTCTCAACACTTTGCCTCTCATTCTCCCGTCGAGTTCAGAAAGGTTAGAAAGGGAGGCTTTCACCATCTGAACCGCCTCCCAAGGATAACGCCTAGTGCGGAAAATGGCAGACACGGCCATTTCTTCCCGGGGAACTCCTTGCACACTGCCTCTCAGACTGTCCCCAGCTGAAATGTGCACATGTGCCCCAACCGTTGTAAATGGGTTGCTTGGGACAGAGAGGACATGTTCCCACAAAGTCACTGTCACAAAAGTTAGTTAAGTTGCCAGGCTCTACGAGTCTCCTTGGCCCACAAGACAGCAAAGGTACGGGGCTACAAGTGCTGCGGCTTTCCCTTCAACACAACAGCCTGTGTTCAGTGAGCGTGTGCGACACGCGTGGTGAGGTTTTCCGCGTGGGTGTGTGGTAGCTTCCCCTCCCCACAAATGTATGGCGTAGGTACTGTTATAATCCCCACTGTACCGATAAAGGACATAAAACACACAGCAGATATAAGCTAGGAAAAAATTCAAGCTGAGGTAAACGACAAGGATCGTTTTTATAAGAAAAATCACGTTCAGACAGCTTTCGGTCAGGATGGCAGAGTAGGTGAACACTGTGCATTTCTCCTCCCCCCAAAATATCAGATTCCTAGGGCTCCTGCTTGTACTCCTCACATTAGTAAGAGAGAGGGGGAGGGAGGGAGAGAGAGAGGGGAACATCGATGTGAAAGAGAAACAGGGACCAGATACCTCTCATACTTGCCCCGACCGGAGCCTGAACCTGCAACCCAGGCCTGTGCCCCAACCAGGAATTGAACCAGCAACCTTTCTCTTTACCAGATGATGCCCAACCAACTGACCCACACCAGTCAGGGCCCAGGTGTGATCATCAAGATACTTGTTGCTCCCTATTTCTTTGAAACACAAAATACATATGTATATGCGTGTGTGTGAATACGTATATGTATATATATATATATTCTCAATTAGGAAATGATTATATGTAGATATAATCTAGATAAGAAACTAGGTTCCTATTATTCCTATTAATCTAGGCATCTATTCCTAGATTCCTATTCCTATTATTAGGAAATGAATATATATAGATATTCACACACACACACACACACACACACACACACACACACACAATCGTTGCCTAATTGCGAATTCAATGCTCGTCTCTCAGCCTTTGCAAATTCTCCCATAACTCTGACAATGCAGCGGGCCCTGCATTCAGGTGATAGACATTTCGCTTCTGTCTGTGCAAACTTAGGGCAAGCGACCCACCACCCCGACCCACCCATTCAGCAGTTTCTGGTAGCGTCTGATGAGGCGCAAAGCGGCACGCCCACAGTCCTGTGCCCCGGTGGGCACCGTCGGCTTCCCTACGGCGACCTCGCTCGGACGCAGCCTCTTGGCGTGCCATCAGCAGCACAGTCCCAGACGCCATGCACTGGTCTAGCTCCTGCGTCAGCCGGATGGGGGCCGCCCCTACAGCGGGCCACCGCCAGGTCTCTGTTTAGCTTCGTATTTTGTAAAGGCTTAGGCAGATTCTGCGTGTTGAAAAAGATCAGCTCGCAAGTTACTAATATGTGAGCAACTGCGAAAAATTAGGCTGAAATTCCAGACAGCATCACTGATTCATTTTCATCGACTGCCTCTGTTGTTTCACACTTTGGGGAATATTTGGCCGGAGTCTCTTGGATTTGGGAGAATTATTAAAAAGTGTTTGTATTGCCGACGATGATTTTCAATAACAGGTCAGCAAATAGAGGGATTTAAATATATGTTTTATTGAAAGCTTAAAAATATCTTGCATTCAAAGGGACGCGCTATCATAAAACTATAAGGCTTTGCAAAAACAGAATTGTTTATTGGTTGTGCATTAATACAAGTGAGGTGGATAATTAAGCGTTGCGTATGCGCTTGCTATTCTCAGCGTAGGCTGTAACTAGAGAACACGTCCTCCACTTTTTTATTCCATCCCCTGCCCTGTTTCTTCTAGAACATGGTGGGACCCGTACCCACCTGGTGGGCTTTCCTTTCGATGAATATTGGAAATGTATCTTAATACCAAAAAAAAAAAAGATGTTACATGGGTTTTAAAATAGAGTTGATATGTATCAACATATGTGATAAAAGGAATGAATATTTAAGCATTTTCTTCAGTTCTTCATAATGAGCTTAATACCCTTGAAAATAGCAAAATGCCAAACAGCCACTAGGGCCCAGGGCCCTCCCAGACACCGGCGAAACCGGCTTCTGTTGCACGCTGTGCCGACCAGTCGGCCTGCGGTCAGGGGAGGTGGCGCGTTGGCAGGGGGCAGGCACGGAGTGCTGACTGCAACCCGTGCAGGCGGGTTTCGGTGTTTTAACTCACCCAGGGTCTGGAGTGGGCCACACCTGCTCACCCAAGTCCTGACCTCGGAGTGAAATCAGCCGGTAGCTCGCAGCCCAGAGACCCCGCCACTCCCACTGTCCTCAGAGGCCACGTTTGCGCTGCAGAGCCCAGTTCTCTGATGGCATGCCCGGCCCCAGTTCATCGAAGGAAGCCCCCGCTACCCCGAGCACCTCTGGACCCTGACAGCCCCCTCCTTACTGCTTCGGGGAGCGAAGTATCTCAGAACACAGATGGGGGTTTGGACTTCGCGTGATGCACCCACGAGCCCTTGCCTCCTTCCTTCTCCTGCCAAGCGCCGCAGCCACTCTCGCCTTTCTGCCTCACTTAGTGGGGCCAGGGTTTCCTGCAAGCCGGCTCCCACTTTCTCCCGATGTGAAATCCTGTGTCCCCGGGGAATGGTCCTGCACCAATACTCTCTCGTGTGTACCCTTGAATTCGGCCCCCCTTGACCCAGTGCCCTTGATACCTGTTTCCAGACATCCTCTTCCTTCTGGAACCTGCGGACCGGGTCCGGCCTCTCCTTTCACACCCTCTCCTCTCCCGGCTCTTAGATCTAGCCCTTTCCCAGCCGGTTGACATTCGAGCAGGCGAGGGCACCCTGACAGAAAATAGTGGCCATGTGGGCAGATCCAGGGGGTTCCCAGAGCCCGGCGATGGAAGATTTCCAAGCGCGTCCTCTATTTCAAGATCCCGCTCCGTCCCAGTTCGAGTCCTGAACGCGGCATAGCAGACTGGCTCAGGTTGGGAATTCAGGCTCACTTCCTCCAGGGAGCTTTTCTGACTCATCAAGGCAGGTTAGGTGGCCCTGCTCGGTGCCTCCCCGGCTCCCTGGGACTTCCCCGGCTTTGGGGCTGTTCACCACCGCTTTACTTTTCTGTCCCTTACTGGCCACCCTGCCCCCAGGTGGGCATGGCACTTGGAAACACAGTCACACGAAAGCCATAGGTACGCAGCAGAGCTCCCTACTTGCCAATTTGGGAAGGTGAAATCAATAAGCCACGTAAAAATGATTCAGTAAGTGGCAGTTATGATCTCAGTTGGAGTTAGAGAGAAAGACAGTTCGGGGGAGTGAGGGGGAAGAAAATGGAATGGGCAGCTGGCAATTTCTAAGTGGGGAGTTCTATCATGGTTATGTTCTCCATGAAAAATGCAAAGGATTTAGGACATTTAATCTTTTTAAACAAATTTCATATCCTAATGTCATTAGTAGAGATATTAGTAGCATAAAAACATTTCAACTTTATAATCTACCATGGAAATGAAAACCATAAATAATACCGTAGGAACATAATAATCTGGCCATGATTATTGTTAATTTATTTTCCAATTATTATTTAGTTATACTTAATGGCTGATTCACCTCCCAAGTATTGAGATAACACCTTCAACCATTGTATGTTTTATGAACTCATCAATTCTATGATCTATACAAAAGCTTATTGTTGTTTT
>PVKM010026451.1:0-13548 GCA_004027735.1 Carollia perspicillata | reverse complement strand
CCAGGGGCCAGGCCTCTGTGAGACCCCCTACCCATGCCCAATTGGGCAAACATAAGTGCCTATCGTCCCCTCGGCATCTTCAGCCATTCTTTCACCGGCGGCACGGCCTCCACCCAAAGCCCGGGTGAAGCTCAGCCTATGCTGCCACGGCCCCTTCAGCTTCAGGCGCCTCTGCTGCGAAAGCTTTCCTCACTTCTCTCCCACGCCCAGAGACCCCCAGAATCTTCGTACACTCCTTTTTCTTCTTTTTTCAAGATATGTCCAATTTAACTGTTACTGTGGAATTCCCAGCACTGTGTCCTTCCCAACCCAATTTTAAAACCTTAAGAGTCTACACAGGTTTCACAGTCGCCCATGTGGTTGATTTTACTCATTACACAATCAAAAGAAACCTCTCGTGTTCATTTCTCCTACCTAACTTTGCCCTCCCCCTGCTGTGAAAACTGAACTATTTCCATTCCCATTACAGCTGCCTGTAAAATTTTACCTTGTGTACTTAACAAAGACGGCAAAGACTCTCCCAAAGCTCTCACCGATGACACGGCTCTGAGAGCACTCGCTCTGGCTAGAGCTCTTTCCATGGGTGTGTGCACCTTTTCTTCCACGTCGGCTAGTGTCTTTCTATTAACTGACACAAATTAGACCCGTAGTTGTCATCATTCATTAAGTGAACCTGCATTAGATTTACTCACATATTCATAATTTTCTTTGCTTGCTCCTCTTCTGGACTTCTTCCTTAGACTCACTTTTCCATTCTTCTAACACAGCAGTTTTCAGCCTTTTTCATCTCATGGCACACATAAATTAATTACTAAAATTCTGCAGCACACCAAAATATATATGTTTTTTGCTGATCTGACGAGAATAGGTGCAATTTTGATTTATTCGCACCAAACAACTATTGGTGTGTTGATTATTGTCATTTTTTTATTTGACAATCTAGGGGAAGAGCGGTCAGTGCCCTGACTAAATAGATAGGTGTAACATGTTTTTAAAAATTCTTGTGGCACACCAGTTGAAAACTGCTGTTCTAAAGTAAAATTTTAGAACATTCCTTTTATGAAGGTGGTGTTGGTGGTAAACTGTTTCAGTTTTATTTATCTGCAAATATCATTTCTTTTGCCCTTGTATTTGAAACGTAATATTGCTGGGTTCACAATGGTAACTTTGTAGTTATTCTGCTCTCAGCACTTTCAAGACATCATCCCATGACTGGCTCCCACGATTGGAAGTCGTTGAGGAGTTTGCTGCCAACCTCGCATTCATTCTTTGTGACGATCTTTCTTTTCTTTTTGAGTGTATTTCAATATACTCCCTTTGTCTTCAAGATTTTTCAGGTTGACTTCATTTTATCTAGAGGTAGATTTAAAAAGTTTATTCTGCTTGTTATAGGATGTGCTTCATATGCCCGAGGATTTAGGACTATGCGTTTCCTAAGTTTTGGAAAAGTTCCGTCCATCCTCTCTTTAAAGTTTGCCTTGTCTGTGTTATCCCTGCTCTCTCCTTCTGGGACTCTGGTTAGATGAGTGTTAACCCTTTTACTTTTATCCTCCATATGCATCCCTTAAGCTTTCCTTTGTTTTCCTGCATTCATGATTCTCTGTTTTATATTTTGATATAGATTCATATAGATTTCTTCAGATCGATATCCAGTTCAGCTATTCTTTCTTCAACTGTAGCTTGCTGTTTAACTCATACACCGAGTTTTTAAAAGTATTAATGATTACATTTTTTCCATATCTACAAATTCCATTTGATTTAAAAAACATGCTTGGTAATTTTTGAGTCTTTTGTTGAGTGTTCATTATTAAGTTATTGGTAATTTTAATATCTGAAAGTTCTTGGGATTTAAATGTATTGTTTACTGTTGATGCTGACTGTCATTCTTAATGATGTATTTCATTGATCATTTGGTGATCTTTGATCGAAACTCCTATCTGGTCAACCTTAATCTGGGGTCCTAAATTGAGGTTACTGTTCTCCAAAAGATTTATGTTTACATTTTTTGGGAGCCAGCTTCCTTCCAGGCTTCCCAAATTAATCCTGGACTCCCAGGTTCAGCTCTTCAAACTTGGCAGCAGCTCAAAGACCAGTCTTTACATGTAAAGCTAATTTGGATACTTGTCCTCAGGGACACCTGCCTTTTGATGTGATCACTTTCTCATCATTCAGTGTCTTAATTTCTGCTCAAATCGTCCCCCAACCTCTCATGTCAACCCTATCCATCCGCAGACCCAGCTTTGGAGATCTTCCTTACTTCCCGCCAGCTCAGCAACTCAGTAAATGTGTTTCACGCAGGACCCAGGTTGTCATGGGGGAGGTCTGCCCACCCCAGACCTTCTAGTCTGCCTGACACAGAATGAAATCCTTAAATACTGAAACCAGATATAGATCGCTTTCTGATTTTTACATAGAACAAAAGCTTTTATTTTTTCATGATTTCCAAGATTTTCCACCAGAGATTTAAATTATAATACAAGTAATCAGAAGCACATAGTTATAGTAATTTTGTAAACACACTGTTAAACACATGGCCACAAATGTTACCCACATTATTTCACTGAGTAATCATGACAACCCCAGAAGGGAGTGACCCAAGCTTCCCTGCAGGGGGTGGTGGTGGCAGGAGCCAGTAAGGGCCTTTGGCCTTCGAAGCATTTTAATAACTCAAAACTTAAAATAGGAAAGCATCTTAGTTAATTTTTTCAGTCCAAGGGAGACTTAGAGATATCCAAGAAGGATCACATAATTATCTAAAAGCTCACAAAAACGACTGAGTAGGATTTGTACATCCTTGTCTGATATCTATCTATTAATCAGTTTCTTAGTCTTTCAATGAATGAATGAATTCTCTGTATTTGGAGGATCATCTTTAGTGAGGTATAATTTACGTATAATCAAATGCACTAAGTTTGAGAATACAGTTTGATGGATGAGAAACTTTACAAATTCCTGTGACAACCACACTTCCATAAAATTAGTCATTTTATAGCTATAATTATTGCTGCCCTCTCTGTGGTGGTCTGGGACCTATTTAGAGGGACAAATGTAAAAAGCAGTGGAAACGCATCACTTCGGTTCGTCTCCCAGAACACAGAGGAGTTCTGAAGGGCCTACGCTGGGACTGGGAAGGATTTCGCGGGGCAGGTTTCGGAGCTGACTCTTACTCCCCACCCCTCCCCAGGTGCTGTGGCCGAGAGAGAGCAGCCTCAAACGTGAGGCTTCCGCGTGAGCACTCGCTGTGGTTGCTCATGCGGAGTGAAAGCTCACACTCCTTTCTTCCTCGTTCAAGACCGAACACTCCCACGGATCCCTCTCACTATATGAATCCTCCAGAAATAATATTAATATTGAAGAGCCCATAACTTTTGACTAAGCGAGATGGTATATAATTTTTGTTTTGCATACTCCAAATAACAGGATCCTGCCATGCCAGGTACCCAAATTAAGAGGTTTGTATTTGAATGAAATTTGCCAGTCTGCAACTTCCTGTAGCTACCCCAGCAGCCTCACAGCTGCCCCCACAGCCCTTCCGTGGAAATGAGTTAATTTGAACTAATAGGTCACCAAGGTAGTAAAGTGATAAGAGGTCCCTTGGAGACCATTTATAGTCATTTTTATGACCCTATAATAATTTTAGGTGCCAACCTGGATGAAGGAACATATTGAAATGTACCAAGGAAAGATCTCTGATTAGCATAAGGCTTCTCACACTGCTGAATAATATATTTTTAAAATTCTGATAATATAGTTTAGAAAGTAGCTGTTTAAAGATAGTGTTATTAATGCTTAAATAGTAACAATCATAGCCACTTGTGAATACCTGGGATCCTTTTTCAAGGAATTCACAGCAGTTTTTATATTTAATTTCTTGTTGCCATTAGATCTGTGGTTGGGAGAGAGGTGGGACTGATGTTGTTATGCCGAACATTCTAAAACCACATTTTAATACCTGGATTTAGAGCCACCCCAGGTCATATGATTTTCCTCCAACTTTGAAACGAGTGGAAAGCTAATGCTGGGCTTAAGACAACCTTTACATAGGTACCCATGTTAGGCTGACATACCTTCTCCCTCCAGAAGAACACGGGCAGAGAGAACTCCTTATTGTGACCAGGATGTAGTAGGACCAGGGCCGTTCTACTTGGTGTGAAACCTTATACAGTGACCAAACTGTACCAAAGCTGTTCTAATAAATCTTATTGTTTTGTGAAGTCTGAAACAGGTTTTGATTTTTGGATCCCTTGTCTGAGTTACGTAGTAATTTAATCATGAATTAGGAAAATACTCTCTAATGCATAGGAACTATAGTTATAAGGATCCGTCATTCACCAAGTTTTTTACATAATGTTATCTCATTATAAAGTAGTTATTATCATCTGAGGTTTACAAAGTATGGAAGCATAGAGACGTTAAGTAATGTGTCTCAAATCATCCATCTAGTAAACAAACTATAAAACTAGGACTTAAACCCGACTTCTCTGACAGGTCCCTCGGACTCTCAGTGACGTAACACGCAGGTTCTCTGCACGAGCCTTTCCATCAAACCGCAGATTCGTACTGGGCGCCCCCGTGTGCAAGGCATAGTGCTGAGTGTCGCAGCCGCTAGGAAAAACTACAGCCAAACAGCTTCGATTGGGATGCGCTCTGGGACACAGGCCATTGATAACAGATTCAGTATGGCCACAGTTTCTCTGTAGCTCCTCCCATCAAGCCGTGGAGGCTATCCCTCCACCCCACTGAATCTGGGTTGGTTGTAAGTCTTGCTCTGACAAATATAATGTGACCGAGGGGAGGTTGGGTGAGTTTTAGAGCCTAGGCTTCAAGAGGATTTGTAGCTTTTACCTTTCCTTGCATTGAATGTTGCTTTACAACGTCCTTTTAAGGAAGTCCTGGATGACGAGTGACAGCGTGGAAGTGAATCCAGGGACTCCTGCTGACAGCCGGCGCCAGTTGACAGGCGCGCGAAGCTGTCTTGGACTTTAGCTAAGGGCAAGTGCACGGGCGAGCCCTGGGGGGACCTTCGGAGAAAGTTCCAGCCACCCCACAGAGTTGTAAGAAGTCATAATCATTATTATTAATTACTAAGGTTCCAGTGAATTCTTAAACAACCGACACAGATATACCCAGGAAAAAGTAGAACATGGAACAGAACAGCGTACTTCTAGTTTCCAGGTGCATGGTCCATGCTCTACGAACTCCAGAAGTAAGAAAAGGGAGCAATCGATTTGCTGAGGATTTGGGCACTGAAGGATGAGAGGATGCAGGAAAGAGAAAGAAAGCTCTCAGGTGCGAGGAATTTTGTGAATGAAGCACAGAGGTGGGAAAGCATACCCACCTCTTATTCTTTAGGGAATCATAGCAAGTTGGTTTGTCAGAAGCAGCTTTACTTAACTGATTAAATAAAAATGTGTTATGTGCCCACTATATACCAGGGTTGTGGTAATTTCCAGAAATACAACTAGGAGTAAGGCATGGACCCTGTTCTCAGAGAGCACACAGACACAGCACCGCAGTTGTATATTGGACTATGTGTATAACTATATATACAAATATATATATATATATATATATGCAGTAAAAGTAAGGGTTGAAACGACTAGCATTTCGTGACTAATTACTTCATGGCAGACTCTGTGTCAAGCACTTTACATGTATTAGTGTGTGTTTCATCATTTTTAGTGACACCTAACATTTCTTTATGTCCTTTGCACTATGCTAGATGATTTATATACATTCTCATTAAATTTTACCATTAATCAATGAAGTAGATTGTTATAAGTTATTACCTCTAGGTTTATACTGGAAAACTAATAAGCATTATAAAGGACTTGTCCAAGGTCACAGAACTAGTGAATGACGTAGGCTGGGTCCCAGTCTAGATCTATTAGAACCATGACTTAGTGCGGGTGCGGGTTGGGGCTGGAGGAAAGGGAAGAATGAGGGTGGGGAGGGTGGTGGGTTGCTGTAGTAAGGGAAGGTGACCGAACACATCATGCTGTAGATGATATGTGCGTCTAGTTTTGAAGGATGAAAAGAAATGAGTAAGCAGATAGGACAAGTGGCGTTCTAGTTGGGGTCCAAAGCCAGGCTAGAATGCGCAGACAGCATGCCACAGACATGGAATACGTGCGGGAAGGGTCAGACCGAGAAGTTGAAGAGAAGCCGGAGGAGGGGTAGGAGCCGGGTCAGAGACCACCTTCTGGAGGCGTGCTAAGGAACCCGGTCTTTGTCTGGTAGCAGGCAATGATCCTTCGGACGTTTTTAGCAATACAAATGTGGTGAAAGTGGCATGCCAAGTAATTGAATCTGGTGCTGGAAATGGTAGGTCAGGAATGGTTGGTGGGGTGGGGGGTAAGAGATTTACTTAAGGACTTCAAATGTACGGAAGTAAAATGAGGACTAAAAGACACATTTAAATTCTATTTTGGGGAAGGGAATTTACTGTGAAACATTAAGTTATGCATTTTGTAAGTGCGTGTAAATATCTAACATTGATTTCGATGTTCATTAGCTTGATGGTACAGCAACTTTATTTCTCCATAATATAATAACAGCAAAATTCTGGAAAACTACATGAAACTCAGTGTGGTGAGCCCTGGAAAGTAGGAGGGGAAAGGTGGGGGGGGTGTGGGGAGCAGTAGACTTCTATTTTTCACTTCATACTCTTTTATTGTTTCAAATTTTACCATGTATTATTTTTGTAGTTAAACCAGCTATCTAATAAAAACTAAAAAAGAAAAATTTAGGTCTTATATCTTTACCGTAAATCTAAAATTCTCTTCTTTTCCTTTTTATCAAATGTATTGGGGTGACACTGGTGAACAGAATTGTCCAGGTTTCAGGTGCACGATTCTGCTACTACACATCTGGGCACCGTACTGTGTGTTCACCGCCCCAAGGCAGGTCTCCTTCGGTCACCGTTTATTTCTCTATACCTTCCTCCAATTCTTAGTAAAATTAAGATTCTAAGTGTCTTACATTTCTGCTGTATGAACTCTTTTATTTATTTATTTATTCAATGTATATTGTAAATATGACATTTATTCTTATTTATTTTTATTTTATCTTTATTGTCGACACTATTACAGATGGTCCCATTCTCCCCACTCCCACTTTGCTTTCCTCCACACAGTTCCCATCCCCCCTTCCCTCTGGCCAGCACCACGCTGTTGTCCGTGTCCATGGATCGTGCATATACGTTCTCTGGCCAACCCCTTCATCAGTTCACCTTCTTTCATCAGTGTGCCCCTCCCCTCTCCCCTCTGACAGATGACAGTCTGTTCTGTGTCCATGTCTGTTTCTATTTTGTCAGTTTATTTTTGGTATATGGACTGTTTTCTATCCTTCAGAAAGCTAACACAGTTACGGAATTCCAACTCTGAGAGTTTCTTGAAATTTTATTGTTAAAACTCTCCTGCTTGGCACAAAATTCTGCCCCGGCTGTCTCTGTAAGGAAGTGAGTTCTGTTGCCTAAGTTACAAACTGAAACACTTTTTTTTTTTTACCCAGGGTGTTCCTGTGCCTTTGGAATGCTTTTTGTATTTATGCAGCTAAGGTAGAACACGGGGACCACGGGGATGCACGTTGATAAGGGGTCTGGCACACTTGGGCCAGGGCAGAACTGCAGGAATACAGCCCTGCCAGACCGGCCTGCCACGGCTCTTCTGCTGCAAACCCGATCATTTCTGCAAGCTGCGTAAAAGAATTCACCACCAGGAAATACTTTAAATTTCATAACATTAAAAAAAATGACAGAACCAATAGAACAGCTGAAAAAATAAGATGTTTGCAAAAAGCTCACTTTTATTATTATTATTTTAAAAAATTTTTGCAGTTGTGAAGGAGCAGGTGGTTGGGTGAGGAACACAAAAGCCCTGGAAATGTGGTTCAGTTGTCTAAACAGGGTGGGACAGCGGGCTAATTAAAGTCAGACAATGGGTCATTCTGAAAGCCTCAGATAAAACATTCATTCAAATGTTACCATGTGTATGTCTGCATTCAAACATTCACATTTTGAGTTTACAAGGCATTGGCTGCTCAGAAAAAGTTTTTCATTGTGGGTTTTTTTTTTTTTTTTAGATTCTTGCTAGGCTCATGAAGGGGGTGAGTTGATAATGTTAACAAGCAATATGCAAAGCACTGTGCTATGAGAGTGAGCAAAAAGCACACCAGGGTAGATACTGATTTCCTTTATCAACAACCTTGCAGACCTGACAGACAAAGGGATCATTCTGCTGGCAATTCAGAAAAAAGCAGGAAGGGCAAATGAGATATACATATTAAAGAAAAAATATAGTTTTCATAAGCGAACACAAAGAGAAAAGGAACTGCTGAAAAATAAGAAAAAGAAAAACCGTGTAAGAGAAATAACGCACTAGCCAATAACATACTGGCCATGTCATGACCGTTTGCCTTGCCCAGACAAGTGTGAAAATCTTACTAAAGCTGGAATACAAGGAAGGATAGATTCAGTTTATGAGACTTGAAGAGATGACAAATACTTTTCATGGTGAATTTTAAGAATTCGGAGGAGAGCACGGATATTTCTTGTGATGGCAGTGGTACAGACTCTGCTGCACTCACAGGTCTTCAGCACCTGGGATGCCTGCTAACCACGGACTCAATGTCACATCCATGTGCTCTGCTCCTAGATTGGATCATGTGGTGATGGCGGCAATGGCTGTGATTTCTTCCTTGAATTTGTGCATGGCCAACTACCGTTTCTGCCTTCTAAGTGGGAGAAGTAGCATTCGACATACAATCCCAGGCATGAGCCATGGATTACCCGCCTCTCAGGTCACCTGGGCAATATTCAGAAAAGAAATCACACCTCATGAAAAAGCATAGCAGGAGAGTAAACGTCAGGCAAGAAGAAAAGGTCAGCACCACAGGGCTTGGGTGAGGTAGGCCCTAGGGGTCTCTAGGAGAACAGCAAAGAGCTTCGTGTAAGTTCAGTGTGTAGAACCTAAGAGCTCAGGGGTCCAGGGCTGGTGGGGAATGACAGAGAGGAGCAGTGTTCTGGAAGCAGGCTCTGGGCTGGGACTAGAAATAGGTTCTAGAAAGAAATTAAGGACTTCTTGCACCTATACATCTGAGTATTATAGGAAAGAAAGGCTTCGGTTCTAATTTGGTCTGAGCAGTCTACGGAATCACTGCAGGACAGACAGGGAGGCAGACACGCGGTGCAGAAGCCGTGACTGGAGCCCAGCCTCCTGTGTGGAACGTGAAGGGTGAGGTGGGCACTGAGCAGAGGAGCTAAGCAAAGTGGGCATTCCAAAGCTAATCCTTCCTCGGACCAGAAGTGTCCGTTTAAGAAGGCAGTGCATTAGGGAAAATAAAGACCTTGGAGTCCAAAAACCTGAGTCCAAATTTAAGCTTCTCTGCTCTCTGTGAGTCTTAGTTTCTACATCTGAAAAATAGATGAGTGCCACCCTCTTGACATTGTAGGGCTTCTTGTTGATAAATGGTGTATACTTAGAAGTGGATACCTGAAAATATTGTAAAGTTTCTATTTAGGAGCCTGGCAGTAAATAATAACTATTTATTATTATTATTATTATTATTATTATTATTATTATTATTAAGAATTCTCATTTATCCAGAGAGAACTGAGATGAGAGAAGGGGACCCAGGCCTAGAGGTCACCCCAACTGTGCCACCCGTGCTGACCTTTGACCAGATATGAAGGTGAGTGTCATGACACTTGCACTCGACATAGTCGTTCCTCTACTGCGTGCGATTTTTCTGTTCCCTATTTTCCTGGAAAACTCACCCTGCAAAACTGCAGTGGACCTAGAGGAAAGGGGACTTATCTTTCTTAGAAGAATGAGAGTGTTGAGCTTGGCCTTGGAAGTTGGGGGCTGGGGCGCCAGTGGATGGAACGTGTTCTGAGGTCGGGAAAAGCTATGGAGTCAGGGTGCAAAAGAGCCGTATTCAGTAGGGAGACGGGGAACCGTGAAAACACTCTGAACACCGGTCCCCTGCCATCTGTACGGTTCATAATACTATACAATTCTTTGTCATTGAGGAAATACAGTTTTAAAAAAGTAACATTATTTCTTAAGTCAACAAACTGATTAAAATGTTAGGATTTTTAGTTCCCTCTTCCTACTATTTGAAGTTGGAGTTTTCATGAAGCGGTTGCCCATGATTGGGAAGTGTAATACTTGGCTTGTCTTCCAAGACTGCTTAAGTCTTTGGAAGTTAGGACTGCAGAGGGGGAGCAGATGAATTCATACCAATGAAATGCACCACGTTGGAGCTTCAGCTCCAGCCGTCTTCAGAACGGAGGAGGGTGGCACCGCTGAGGCAGAATAAAAAGGCCGCTAACTGTGGCTTCTGCTGCCTTACTGTTCCATTCTTCACAGTGAGTCAGTTCCAACTTACAAAAGGCACCCCGCGGCCTTTTAACAGTTTGATTTCTTTATTTTATGTTAGAATCTATAGTAGTGAAAACAGGGGGCATCTAACTGCAAAGGCTGCTCTCCAGAGCTGTCCACAGTCTGGTGAATATTGACTTTTACACAGCATACACTCACTGCAATGTTATCAAGTGATGCCGTGTTCCAGGTTCTATAAACACTGTGAGAGCTGCCGTTTCCTGACCACTTACAACCTGCTGGGTACCAGCTGTACCCAGGGCTTTATATGCATTATCTAATTTCATTTTCATGATAACTTTATGGTGGCATCACTATCCCCATTTACATGGGCAGAAAATGAGGCCCAGAGAAGTTAGATCACTTTCACATATTGGAGTCGGATTGTCAGTCTGTCTGACTCCTAAATACAAACTCTTAATCATTCTATCACACCGCAGTTCCTCCTCGGCTCAAGACTCCGCAAGGAACGAATGGGAATAGAAAGACATTAGCCAGTTGGAGAAGAGATTTAAGAAAACAAACAGTCATAATGCAATGTCATAAATATTTTAGCAGATAAATATGCTGGAGTCTCAGGGAGTAGAGGAGGGCGTCTGGAAGACCTTAGCAGGCAAGGCTAGCCCTGAATTTGGAAAGGTCAAGTACCAGGTCGGCCTCTCAACCTTCTCTTTCAGTGTACCCTGCACACCCGATTGTCCACCTGCCGCCCATCACAGACGGACGCCCCTCTCTGCTAGGCCACTCTGCCTTCTGGTGGGACTTTCACCCTGCCTCACTGCTCACTCGAGTTATCGTGTGCCTCCAAGGTTTATCCCAAGGCCCATCTTCCTTGAAGAAGTCTTTTGCCACCTGCCCTGTCCTTGCTTTACTCCCCCGCGTCTACTTCCCCCACATATTCAGTGATGGCCACTGTCACATGTTTGGCACTTGGAGCAAAGCCATCATTTTATTTTTAATCGCTTATTTCACATAGAATTCCTTTTCCCACAGCTGGACTGTACATTTCTTCTGGCCAATCAGTTTCTTACATCACTTTGAATTCCACTGTTCCTTGTGTGCAGTCACTGATTAATAACAGTAGCATTGATTGAGCATATACTGTGTGATAAGCGCTTAACAAATATTAAATCGGACCCTCATGACACCATGCAAGGCAGGTATTATCTTCCTTTGACAGCAAGATTAAGTCATCACGCAGCTGCTAAATGGCAGGGCTGGGATTTGAATTCGGGTCATCAGATCCAGAGCCCAGACTCTTCACCATGCCATGCTGTCCGTGTCATGGATGATGAGCTCCAGACGACCTACGTGCTGTGGGTTCCCAGGTGACAGCAATCTCACACATATCAGTTCAAAGCTGCTTCAACCTGGCTCTGAGCTAGTTCTCAGAGTCCTGGGTCTATTTTAAATCCTAAACAGTGGCATGGGAATGTGTGAAACATGAGTAACAGTAATAAAGAAGATAAAGAAACGCTATAAACTATTAAAAGTTGGAGCACTACAATTGAGCACTGAAATGAGAGGGATCTAACTCTCATCTCTTAGAGAGGAGTTTGAAGAGCAGAAAGGAATTGCCCAAGACCACTGAGAGCCACAAGGAGGGGTTCAAGCAGGCCCAGGAAGGGGTGATTTCTCCTTGGATGTGAAGAGATGTCTTGGATGCTTTTTCCAAACTTCAGAGAAATCAAAGAAACTTTGAGATGCTATACTATACAGTCTCCAATTTTTATGTATTATTTAAAAATATTTCCCAAGAAATCCAAATGCAAATCATAGATATGGACATCACAATATTTACACACAGTGGTGACTGGAGTGGGCCTGTGTTTGCTGCTAGGAAACAACAGCTGGACATTGAACTAAACGAACCACTAACTAGCAGTCCTGATAGCGAAGCAGACAGGCATCAGGCACGCAGCTGGACAGTGCACATCTGCTCCACAGTTAGACTTTGTCCACTTCCCAACCAAGATCAAACACTTCCAGGTACCCCGTGCCATAAATGCAGTGTATGGCGCCCACTGACCATCTGTTCCTCCCAGTTTCCCCGTCAGTATGTATTATTGTCATACTTCTTTCTGTGCATACAATGGTTTTCTTACAAAAATATTTAGGGAAGATTTTAATCATGATGCCCAACTAACAATATGGTCTTATCTTATGTGTCCTTGATGTGGAGATTTTAGCAGCTAATTTAAATGTTGACATTTGGGAAAATATAGAAAAAAGAAAATAATGGTTAGTAATTGTGATTTGAAAAGCAAATACTCAAGGTGGTATAAAAGAACCATGCCAAGTGAAAATAATTAAATTTTGATCTGTATATGTGTCCTATGTATAATTCAAGGCTGATATAATCCAAATATATTTCCCACTTGGGATGCATCCCTTCAATATTTTCCTTAGTTCAGACTTTTCAGAGAACCAGAAATCTTCACTTATTTTTCATCATGTTTATGTAAAATATTAACTTAAAATGACTTTCACAGCTATTTCCTTATTGTTTATCACCATCACATTTTGATGGCTAAGCACAGAAGGACAGCTATTAGCATATCCATACCACCCCCTCCCCCTAAAAAAATTTAAAAGACCGCTCCCCAAACCCCCCAAAGTAGATTGAACATCAAGATCCTGATTCCCAGGCCCATTTCAATCTCCTTCAAACTGCACTGTGTTCCCCTTTTCCACGAAACAATCTTAACTCCAAACGGACTTTCATTTTCTACTCAGCAGGTTTAAAAGTATTTTCCCCTCATGCCAACTGTTGTATATTCAATGATTTTAAAGGAACTTTTACGATAGCTTAAAAATTAATTAGAAAGCTCAATAACCTGCAAATTGTTCATTGAATTTCAAACCAAAATGAAAAATTATGGTTATTAGGCTTAGTATTTATTTTTCTTATTATTTTCCCCCCTCTGCTATATATAACGGAGAGTTCTCTGAATTTTGTGACATTACTAAAATTTTTCAATGATTAGCCTTTCTGGAACTCAATTAAAATAGTATAACTAAAAAAAAAACACAACCTACACCTACATCAAAAGTTTAATTATATATACTTTTTGGTACTAGATGTTGATGAATAGCTCATATTTTAAATATCCTGGTAGAAGATTTGGTAGAGCAGTGAGGAATAACAGAATAGTTTTAGGAAGAA
>PVKM010026450.1:0-19346 GCA_004027735.1 Carollia perspicillata | reverse complement strand
CATTGTACTATCCTGTGGGTGAATCAGAGACATTAGCTCCCTACACAAGGTACAGTTGGCCTCCTTACCAAAAAGATTTATTTTAAAACCAACATTTTGGGGGGAATTTTTTACTTGTATATTTTTGGAAATAAGTGGAAAAGTTATAATTTTAAAAACGTTATAATGTATTATTAAAACATGCTATCTCATTTGTCTTTTTTTCTATCTCTTATGAAGTAAGGAGAAAGAAATGCCTGTAAAATTTTTTTAAATAGAAAGATATTTGGGTAAATAATGTGACAGGCTATAAAAGTTTACAGAAATTTAAAAGAACATAAATAATGCACTGGTTTTACTTTAGCTTGAAATAATATGGAATATGCTAACAATTTGCACATTATACAACACACATTTAAATTCTTGTTTTATGCTTACATAGCATCTTTAATCCTTTAGTATTCATTATTTGTTAAAATTCCCAAAAACGTTGAACAAGGCCAATAAAATAATGTAAAATCCTCCCATTTGACAATTAACTGTGGTTGAAACATGGCAAAAATGTTGCCTAGTACTTAGCAAAACTAAATGTGGTAATGCTAAGGTAAGTTGACAAGTTATAACCATCTGATTTCAGTCCAGATCACTAAGGAGTAAGTCAGATCCAAAGTCCTCAAAAATGACTTTGTGTAATTAGTGGCTGTGTTGGCAAAGGTATTCCTTGACCCCTTCACCAAAAAGGAATTACCTCACAAATAACAGTGTCTTGAGACATACTGTCAGTATAGATGTGATACTCTTTTTCTCATTATGTATTTATTGTGAAGGATAACTTTAAGATATGAGTGTATGTGCATATTTCTGCACATGCGTGGGTACATACTTACCCATCCTAGTAACCTGCTTCCATATATCCAGGTAATTTTACACATGAGCATGTTCTGCACTATTTTCATCCTCATCGTGCTTCGCTGCAAACTGACGAAGCTGACTTTCAGATCTTGTGATGAGAGAGATCTTGGGTCTGTTGTGATCCATCTAAGACTTAGATTCTAAGTAATCAAATTTGATTGCTTATTGGAATCTCCTGGGGAACAGAGGGGCTCACATTTCTTTCTTAAATCTTCCCACGTGATTAAAAATTGCAGCCAAGTTTGCAGACCACTAGTTTAAAATGAAAAACTAGGTATTTTGTCTTAATATCGATGCTACATTCTTGCCATTTTCTCATCCAACCCTTTTTACCTGGATCCTGCCAACCTCTAATTAAGACACCAATTGATTTCATTAGTGATGACATTTTTCCCCTTTATCCTTTAGCAATGAACATGTTTTAAAGGTGTCTACTTAATTCAAAGGAATTAATATTTGTCTGTGTCCATGTATATAAAGCGCCATGCTAGTTGCCACTGGAAATACAATGAAGACTTGAGATAGCATCTTCAATCATGGAGCTTAAAATTTCTGAAATGAGACAAACATATGGACAGCACCCCCGCCCCCCGCCTTATCTGCAGTTTTGCTTTCTGCTGTTTCAATTACCCATGGTCACCCAAGATCTGAAAATATTACATAAAATCTCCAGAAATAAACAATTCATAAGTTTTAAATTGCACACTGTTTTGAGTAGTGTGATGAAGTCTCATGCCCTCACACTCCTTCCCACCTGGGAAGTGAATCATTTCTTTGTCCAGCATATCCAGCAACAGATGCACCCTTCCCATTAGCTACTTAGTAGCTCTTTGCTTTCAGATGGGCTGTTAAAGTATCACAGTGTTTGTGTTCATGTAACCCTTATTTTACTTAAGAATGGTCCCAAAACACAAGAATAGCGATGCTGGCGATTTGGATACGCCAAAGAGAAGGCATGAAGTGCTTTCCTTTAAGTGAAAAGCTGAGTGTAGTACAATAAAATATTTTGAGAAGCCACATTCACATACCTTTTATTACAGCATATTGTTATAATCATTCCACTTTGTTATTAGCTATTGTTAGTCTCATATGTGACTAATTTATGAATTAAACTTTATCATAGGTATGCATGTATTGTAAAAATCTACTACAAACAGGGTTTGGTACTGTCCATGGTTTAGGCATCCATTAGAGGTCTTAGGATGAACCCCTACGGAAAAGGGGGAACGACTGTACAAATATTTTTCTTGTCAGAAAGGCTATGATGCAGTTTCTGAACACTGGACGCATTTGTGAATCACCTGTGAAGTTTATAAAAAATACTGAGAACAAGCCCCACCCCCAGAAACGCTGATATGAAATCGGGGCTGGGCCAGAATTCTTTAAGTGTTTCCCAGGTGAGTGATTCTCCAACATAAACAGCAATTGAAAAAAAAAAGTACTAAGACAATGGAGAAAGGAAAAGATTTCTTTTTGTTTGTTTTTTTATTACTCACCCAAGAATATCTTTATTGATTTTAAAAACAGAAGACGGGAGAGAGAGAGAGAGAGAGAGAAAGAGAAACACTGGTGTGAGAGAGAAACATCAATTGGTTGCCTCCTGTATGTGCCAGGACAGGGGATTGAACCCGAAAGCTACGTATGAGCCTAACTGAAATTGAACCCACAACCTTTTGGTGTATAGGACAACACTCCAACCAACTGAGCCATCTGGCCAGGGCAAGAAAAGGTTTTCAGGAAGAGTAGCATGTAATATTAATAGAAATTATGCATCATGAACTTACTATATGCTTGAATCTTTACATAAATTAACTCATTTAATCATCACCATGCCCCTTGAAAAAGGTGTTCCTAGAATTCCTTTTTTTCTTACAACTGAGTAAGCTGAGTCACAGAAAAATTAAGTAACTTACCCAAGGACAAGTAAATGTTAGAGCCCAAACCAGAACCCAGAGAGCTGACTTTAATTAAGGCTTGTTCTCTCAAGTACTGTGCTAGCCTTCCTAAAGCATGTGTATTTAGGAACTAAACGAATGAACATACGCTACAGGAAAGCAGTGTGGGGAAGCGTTTACAAGCAAGGGCACTGGAGCCAGGCTTGTGCCTGCTTGAGTCCGGGCTCCATCACTAACTAGCCAAGTTACTCAGCTCCTCGGTGCCTCAGTTTCCTCTCATATACAATTAGAGTAATAAGACACTTATTTCGCAGAGTTTTTTGTGAGGATGAAATGTGTTAATACATTCATATTGGCAATGATAATTTTTTGAAGAAAAGAGGAACACCTAGGGAAGCTGCAATGCCTAGTTGAGGAATCCAGGGTGATAGGTTATGGGAAGTGGGATGGCCTACAGTTAGCATGACCATAATTCCAGGTTTACAATTAATGTTCTGCTGTCATGATTGATAGTCCCTGCTTTACTATTAAATGTGTTCTGGTTGGCACATTAAAGAAATCTACCATAGCTATAAGACGGGGTCTGGCACACACACAAAAAAGCCCCTTTTTGTTACAAAATCTTCTGTTTCAAAATCATAAGCATGTGATTCTGTAACGTAACACTATCACACTCAAGCACACCATATGACATTTTAGGTGAAATGTTCAAATTAAGACTACAAATTGTTACACCCATAGTATTACCCTACCAACCACAGTCAAGCAGACCTTACTTCTGCCAGACCCTGTGTATGGAGTTGTCACGCTGCACGTGAAGGGTTAGGAGGGATGACCACTCAGATGGACTTTGAGTTGGGAAGTACTAATATCAGAAAAACATAAGGTCTGCACTTTATAAAGATAACTCAGCCAGCAGTGTGTTGGATGAATTGCAAACTGTAAAATCTGATAATTTCCAAATGCAAAACCTGACAATGTCCCAATGCAAAACTGTAAACACGTGCTTTGAAAGATAGAGTGGGCATTTGAAAGCATAAATCAAGGGGAGAAGGGTTGAGAATGGGATGAATTCTAGTGAGTGTGAATCTTTAATCTTTGAAGCTAGGGATCAAGCCAGGAATTGTTTCATTATTAAGGCCACGTGGGGCCTGCAACGCTCAAAAAGACCAGGCCTCAATAAATCTGGTGGAATTGCCAGTGCTGTATGCCTTTGGATTATTCTCACTGTGGAAAATAACAGCAGTTCGGGCCGAGCAAGAAAACACAATGTCATGTCTAAGTTTTTATCGCCCAGGGCCCGAACCTGGGGACTCGCTGAGCAAGCTCACTACGTGGTAACAGAAGAAAGGGAGAAAGGAGACAAGAAAGAGGGGTGGGTGCTGTCAGATCTTATAAAAAGTACTGCCACTCACTGGAAGGAGCACCAGTGCAGGCACCTCTCGTGAAATGGAGTAAGTCTGTTATCATGTTCCTTACCTTGGTGATTTTCACGTAGTTAAGATTTCTCGATCCTACACTCTTTTAAAAGAACATATCACCTCTCACATAACATTCCAAAAACATGGCAAATAACAAGTGTGACTGCGAAGTGAACTATGACTGGAAACCGAAGCCAGAATTTCTGCATTCCTTGCAAGTACCCATAGTTCCTTTAATTATACTCAGGGCTCGTAAACAGGAAAGTGTTTCACAGATGTAGAGAATCCAAGAGGTAAGCCAAAATAACGAAATAAATGTATGGTCTGGCAAAACCCAAGCTAGATTAAAGCAACATTATTTACAAAGGGAGAGGAATGTTTTGAAGAAATAGTAGCAACAATGGAAGCATATGCAGAGTGCTACTCATTTGGGAAAGCTTTGTGACTAAGGGAGAGATTGTCAGTTTTGACAAACCTAATAAATATGTAAAAATAAAAGGGGAAAGATTCACATTTAAAAATTTCAACTTTATAGAAAAAATTATCTACCTATTACCACATTTCCGAACTTTCCTTAAAGAGAGAGAAAGAGAAAGCCCAGAGTCCATCGCTTTTTTTGTAATTACTAAAAATATTTTTACAGTTCTCTGCAATTTATTTCTACTATTAAATACCTACAACTTCTTTTAGTAATTCACGTTCATCTAAATTCTGAGGTTTTACAGACTCTTCAGTATTGCACTTTTCTTATCCAGATTTCCATCTATGTAACACTAGAAAGTCTCTGATGCCAATACGAGTCTCATATAATTGGGGAGTGAATCAGACCAACAACTTAGGAGGCAGTTCTCAGAGAAAGTTCAATTGTGTTCAAAAACATCTGCAAAGTACTCCCTCCCCCTTCAGCATCTAGAAGGCACACAAGAAGTTGACTGAGGCCATTGACATGAAGTATTTCAATCAAAGCTATTTTGTGACAAATAAGCATTTGCTCTGTTTATTAGCGACTAACATGTTGCTTGTCACCTGATTTTTTAGCACACTTACATGAGCACAATAAGCTTGTTATCTAATTTGTTTTCCCAGAATTCCTCTCGCCTCTCACTCTCCCTGGCAGGAAGGCACTGTGGTGACATCTGTTTCTTGTAGAGCTATCAAGAACGATAAGCAGCTTCTTGTGTTGCTTAAGTCACGGATTCTTTCCCTCCTTTCTCCAACAGTTAATGTGCTCCTTTTCTGCCATATGGAAAAGATAAATACCAGAACCCAAAATATCGGAGTAAAAGAGACACAAGAATGAAACTCTTTGAATACTGACCATGAAGGAAATACTTACGGAGAATGTTCAAAGATGTTGAACTTTTTGTTTTATTGTTATTAAATTACTAACCACATCAAAAATATGTTAGCTAGCAAAAAAGTTCCTTTATGTCACCCCATTAAAAATGGGCACAAACTATACATGATTTCTAGGTATCTACTGCTATAAAACAAAACATCCCAAAACTCTGTAGCTTGAAATTATATCTTATTACTAACCTAATGAATCTATGGCTTGATTGAGCTCAGCTTGCTGGTCCACCAGCTAAAGTCTCTCATGTACTTGCAGTTAGATACAGTCTTCATCGAAAGACTCAACTGGCCTGGATAACTGTGACAGCTCACTCATATGGCTGCAGTTGATGAAGGCTGGTGCCTAGCTCAGCAGGCACTGTAACCCTTAGCACTGAGGCCCACGTCTCCATGTGCAGCTTGGGCTTCTCAGGTAGTGTGAATTCAAGATGGAGTGTCTGACAAGCAAGTGTCCCAAGGTGCCCAGCAATGAGAGACAAAGTTTTTTTTTCTTAATCATTTTGCAAAAGTTATTTTTTTATTTATTTTTATGACCCAGATTCAAAAGCCATCTGTTATCACTTATCATATTCTACTATTCAAAAAGTAGGTCACAGTGTCACCTCAAGTTCAAGAGGAATGGATCACATAAGGGCCTGAATACTAACATGTCTCAGTTGGGGACCATCTTTGAAGACTACTTATCAGACTCCAAAATAAAACTTTATAAAGGAAAACAGAGAGAAACTCTATATTAAAAATATTTGAATTTAAAGAATTTACATATCAAGGGCCTAGTTTAATATAGAACATCTAATTTAACTCAGTGTCTATAAGATTACTCTATGTAATACTGAACTATATTGAGTTTTATCTTCATGACCATATGTTAAGAAAAGTATGTTTAGTAAATTAGGTTTCATATTATTCCTATTATTGCAATATTTGTATTTTAGGTATAATTGCTTCATCTTTTTAAAGACTGGTCACTTCAAATAATAATGTTTAGCACTTTTAAGCGTTAATAGTATTCCAGAAATTATCAATCCCATAACAAACCCATGAGAAATGTAGTAATATTTTCCCAGTTTTATAGGTATATCAACAGAGGCTCAGAGATTAAGAACTTGCTAAGAAACACAGAGCTAGCAACTGCCTGAGCTGTAACTTGATCTCAGGGTATATGGATTCAGAGCTTATGCTCTTAAAATATAAGAGCTGCTACAAAGTCCTGTCCTTATTAGACACAGTGTCTCAATAACCAGTATTGTGGTCATGTTATCCTGCAACGGAATCTAGGGGAGAGTTTGAAGTAGTGTCATTTCCCTCTAACCAAAGACCACCATGAACGAGCCCATCTAGAATAAGTTGGATTTATTATGCATTGAGAGTGAAAGAACATACGACATAGAAACATGTGTGTCTCTGTAAGAGGATTTTAGAAATAGCTTATTATACTATTTGGGCTTTGGTTGGATGAATTTGAGGAGGGATTAAGGAAGAGGCAATTTGCTCTTGTTTAGATGCTTTCAGAAAGCTGGGGCAAATCTATGATTGGCTACCTCACAAACCCTATTTATCAGAAGGGCAGACTAGAATGAGGATAAAGATATAATCGGTAATGAAGCAGCAGTCACTCAAATTAGCTAGGAGAGGGAGGTGCTTGGTATTTTGTAGTTTACCTGACGGCCTGATTTTCATTTGTGCTTAGACAAAATTAAGAAATGGTCTTGTTATCCTCTCACTTGTGCATGGTCTGAGAATTACCTTGTCTGAGGTTGATATTCTGTGAGGCTTTTATGTCCAGAGTACAATACAGCCAGCTTCTCAGAACATCGTGGCCTCACTGTGTCAGACCAGTTCCTGGATGCCAGACTCTGCTTTTATTATCTCCTAGTAGGATAGCTTTTTGAGGAATATGGTGTCCTATTTTTAGCACATTATTATTTTCCTTTAATACTGAAGATGCTAAATCAAATACCTAAACAAAGACATGGGTATGTTTACAACATAATTTTAAGTGATATTGTTAAAATATTTTAATAAATATCATCTTATTTTTAATTATCCATATGTAATAAACATTTATTTTAAAACATGTACTGTCATATTTTGGATGAAAAATTTTCCTCAAAGAACAAATCTCTATTTTTTTTATGGAATTAAAGGAGCAAAGTTTGGTATGTCACCAGACTAATTTTATATTAATTAGGCATATGTAGTAAGCTGCTTTTACATTAATTGCTTTTGGCATTATTTTCTATAATATTTATGTTTCAAGAAAAGTATAGAAATTTTGAACCCAAATATATTGAGCAGTCAACATAATATATAACATTCACAGGAATTCTATTCCATATTAATTGTTGGTAATGTGCTGCAACCAAATAAAGGCTTTTTTATTTTCCTCACTTCACCATTTTGTCTCGTACTGGATTAAATGTAATTAAATTTCCAGGCAGTGTTCAGAAAATCAGATTGGATGTCAGAAGTTGCTAGAATTTGACATTCATGCTAAAAAGCAATACAAGGTACTTGGGAGGAAGGAAGGAAGAAAGGAAGGAAGGGAAGGAGACTGCTTCTAGTTACTAGAGTGTAAGAAATTTCACTTTTCTGAATACATATTGCAGTTTATTGTTCCAAGAATCAGATTAGTTTTCACTCCTTTGCTTGAGATAAAGGCCTGTCCTTAATGGGCATTAAAATCCTATTAATATCTGTCATTATTTTTGTTAGTCTCTTCCACTAGATTTTAGACATTTTAAGGAGGAGATCATTCATTTCCTCACATTACTGCCTAACACAATGTCAACCATCTAATGAGTGGTGAAAATGCCTATTAAATGAATAAATAAATGAACATTAATTTTTACTCTTTTTATAAATAAGTTGGCTTAAAAAGAAATTATTTCATCATAGTTAACAATGTTATTGGTAGTAGTGAATTAAATTGCAACCTAATTCCATGAAAGCATACAATAAAACAGTCAGTTCACTTTAAAAATAAAGTGATTTTCTACCTTAAATGTGACCTAGTTTATTAATCCTTAATATGAAGTTGCAGCATTCTTTTTCTGTACCAAGAAGACAAGATGTTTTCTAAAAAATATTTTTGTTGTTTTGGTTTTGGGTGGTTATTTAGAAAATACAAAACAGGTGTGAAACAGCTATAGTCATTTAGAAAAATTAAATAATTTTAAGTGTATATTTTAGAAAACACATGCAAAGTTAGCTTAATTTTCAATGCAAATAAAGCAAATATTGATATTTATAAATACCACATTAAAAGCTTTTTAAATTAATATCATAGCTTCAAAAATTGATTCTAATATTTAGACTACTAAGAGGAGCACAACTTAAAACAAACTTAATTCACAGATACTTATAGCCAGATATAGCTTATTAAATAGTGTTGCTCTAGACTGTTATTCAGAACAAATTCATAACATTTCTTTTGAAAGCAGATCTTTCAAAAATATTTTGTTTTATAAATAACTAGGTGACAATAATGAAATTTATTTTGTTGATTCTGCCCATTGTTAAACTTAACTGAAATAAAACAACAACAAATACTGCCAACAATTCAAGTTATACCAATCAATAATAATTCCATAAATTGTAATGCTAGCTAGACTAATTTTTAAATCTCTTATCATTTCATTAAAGGCTATATGTACAGAAAATCTTGTTGGGCTCCCAAAATATCTTGAGAGAAATGTAAGAAGAAAATATCCAAAGAAAGTCTTTCTTCTCTATTAAAAAAAAAACTTAGAAACATTTTGTTCATGCCTTCTGATAAATATGTTGTAATTGTTTCTGTCATGATTTAATTAAATAATTAAACAAAGTGTAGTCCACTCAGTGAAACACAACTCACAACCAAACTTAGAGAACAGAAGAAATAGTTTGTTTTATAAATGATTTCATTTACATAATTACTAATAACTTAGAGTTTGATCAGTTAATAATTATCAACAGTAGTAATAATAAACTACATATGTAATACTAAGCTGAAATTCAAAACATATAATAAACCATAGAAAAGTTTAAAAACATAATTTTTATATCTTTATGGACACATGTTTCTGAAAGGTGAAGAGAAACAAACTCCTCAAATGGAAGTTACAAACATGTATTCTTGATTTTGATCATACAGTTCTTTTGAGTCCCAGTTTAAAAAAATAGCAGGTACTACAGTAAATATATTTTTTACTACAAATATGTTTTTAGTGGTAGACATGTGACAAGTCATTTGGTAATATTTTATACCATTATGAAAATGAAATACTTCACTGCTAATAGAGATCTCATAGAATTGCCACAAAATGATACCCAAATCCTGGTGGTTGGAAATATTTTTTCTTATATTTAAGACCATTATTTTATATAAAAATTGTCATTGAGAAACACATGAATTTATGAAGATTTTATTCTATTTGTAAGAAACATTCTATAATTTAATAATATAATAAATGACAGTTCATAGTCCAAACCCTGAGGCTAATAATGTACCAAACAGTTACTAAGTCAGCATTTGTGACCTATTATGTTGCTTGCGATTAATTGATGGATAAAAATGACTGTAACTGATTTCTAGGTCTTGGATATTAGTAACTCTAACATATTTACATATACCTATATATGTATAACATATATAAAATACATGAATATATAATATATAGGTATGTGTATATGCATGTATATTATATATAAACATATATTATATACATAAGAGAACATATTTGCATCAAGAAAAAGAGATATGCATTTGAATTAATTTTATCTTCCAACTTTAGAGCTTTGGTTTTCTTATAACTCCCAATATGTTACAAAAACAACTACATTGAATTTTCTTAGTTTTTCTCTTGTTATTATTAATGTGGTATCAAGGAAGGAGAAAAAAGAGAAAACCTCTAAATTTATACTAGGAAGATGAAAATCAAAGAATAAAATTCACAAGTTTTAAAGTTTATATTCGCCTTAATAAACAAAAACCTTAATATATTCAAGAGAAGAATTCAATAAGCCACCCGAATGAAAGCATTACAAATGTGAATTATGCATGTGAAATAGGCTTAGATTTTTTCAGTGAAGTTCTCATATTTGGATTCACCTGATGTCTGAACCTGCAGGGTCCTGAAAAAACCCAGCTTTGGAGTGCAATTTGAAAGGCAGAACGAAGCAGCCTAAGGCCAGTGATGAGAACTGTCACTCGATCTGCCATGGGGTGAAACTGGCAGGTTTTGCTTGGCTGTGGCCACAGGTGGAACATAATCTTGATGGCTTTATCTATAACTCTCTTGAGAATTTTTTTTCCACATCATGGGAATCTGGTTCAACTCAATTTGACAGATGGATATCCTATTTGCAGAAATGTGGAAGACCCTGTAACTCAGAACTGAAGAGAGACGACATGCCCACCAGTCCTCCTGGAAAGGAACACCTGTTGCATGGTTTTCTCTTCGTGCCCCATGGCGTTCAATCGGCAAATAGTGATATATGAATTACTCCCTGCAGACAATCCCGTTATACGTCTTAAGGTTATATATGGATGAAAGTACCAGATGAGTGAGTTATAGCAATAAATTCTGGATTTCCATAGTTACATTTTAAGTCATTCTGTGTAATGTATACAGTGTGACTCAGCTCCGAAAGTTCATTCTCACTGAGATATCATCAAGTCAAGGCTCTGTTCTCCAGGATTAATTAAAAGCCTCAATGTTCCTGAAAATGGCATTTGAAAGTTACTTTTGAGATATGTGCAGTTTTTATTCAGAAATTGAATTTCATTCATAATTTAACACTGGGAATGTTCACTCACAAATATTACAAAATGCTATGGTTTTTCCCTTCCTGTTGCTTCACCTTCCTGTAAATTGTGTTATCCCTTCATACATTTGGAAATGCAAGGCCTGAAAGGCTGCTTAGAGAGATATAATGGCATCTTGGGTAGTGAATTATCTTTCAAGAAAGTTTATTTTTAAACAAATTTAGCTGTATAGTTAAGACTGGCGATCTATACAAACATATGTGAGTGCAAAGTTTCTCACATTTCTTTCTCTTATCACCTATATGATAACACTATCCCAGAGAAGAAAATTCAGTCCTGAAGGGCTCGTGTGCTCCCTGCTTGGAAAATACTTTTCCCATGTAGCTCCAAGTTTGGTCCCTCTTTTGAGTCAAATTTCTGCTTGAAAGTTACTTTATCAGACTTCCTTCCCATATCCACTCCAGTGAATCACTTTCTACATATCCTCCATTTTTTTCTTCATAAGACATCACTATTGATACATTTATTTTTGTACTGTATGCCTCTCATACTGGAATATAAGCTGCATCAGAAGAAGTACATCAGCTGTTTTTTTTTCTCTGTTGTATAACAGTACCTGCAAAAGTACCTAGCACATAGTGTTTTCTCAATAAATATTTGATAAAATATTGAATTAACTAAGATGAATTGGCTCTGGAAAAAAAACAAATAAATCTGATATGAATATACTCTTCCCCTTGTGACTTCCTTGTCCTTATTTTCTCTTACCTTATTTTCAGTCAAACCAGCAAGGGTTGTAATATCTGTCCTGGTTTAAGAGTTTTATTTTACTATTTCTACCTCTGGTTTTCTTTCTTCTTTTACCATCTTTGCCTCTGTATGCAGGAAGATAAATTCAGGGCAGGGTCAGATGCAGCTGCTGTGGATCTATTTCTGGACCACCTGGAAAAACTCTTCAGGAGCTTCCGTCTATCGCCCTTTCCCGCTGGTTTCTCTAAGGGACACTTGGTGCAGGCGGCGTGGAGGCGGTGGGCGGTGGAGACGGAGGAAGGAGCTCCCCTTCCTCTTCTCCACGGCATTGCCTCCCATTTCCCACACTTACAAACCCTCAAATTTCCCAATACGATTCACTTCATTTTATTTAGTATATAAAGATATCTTAAAATATGAAATGTGTATTCATGCTCCGCTTCCGAATCCCTGAGTCAAGTCCTATTTCTCTGGTATTTTTCTATCAGGGGTTGCGACTTCATATTAAAAATGAAAGTTTGCACTTACCGGATTAAAAGTCGGAGTTGCTTCCTTAGATCTACTAACAAAAATGTGGCCCCTCTATCTCCTGCGTTTTAATGCAGGAGATCAAAAAGCTCCTCTGTTCCAGAGGGTAGTATAAAACATGGGGGAGAAACTTCGGTGAGAGTGAGATACACACCCGAGTCTGTTGAAGCCATTAGGACTTTGTCCCAAACGTGTACGATTCAGTCTTTTCCATCATCTGTAGTAAGCACCTAGAAGAATCCCCAAAGAACTGTAGAGAGCTGCCTCTACAGAAGAAAAGAAGTACATGGACTGGAGTATCAGGCACTTTTTGGCAGTGAAAGATTGTCTAATTGGAAACAAGAGGTTAGATTTCCGAGGTGAGGCCAGAACTGGAGACACATATTAGTATCCTAACAGTATTATTGTAGGGCAAAGCTGAAAACGTTGAAATTTTGATTTTTTTTACATTGTTTTTACATAAATTTTACGTTTACTTTGGCAACCTAGTTTTGTCTGGTTCTCAGAGTAATTCTGCTATTAAATCTATTACCATTTAGTAAAACTTTTTGGGGGGGTGCTTAACAATCTGTTCCTAAACTCATTACTTTAATTCAATGTACTATGGAAAACTCCACTTAATAAAGACTTTACCTCAATATATTAACTTATTTTTCCCAGTAACCTAATTGATAAGTTCCAGAATCTTTTCTTTATTTCCTCACTTAAGACAAAATCTAAATTCCCATCTATTTAGTGAATTTAAATGATAAAGTTTGATCAATCACAAGTACATCATTTAAATATAATGTGAAGGGGGCAGAAAAGCATTAATTTTTTTATAGCTTTTTCAGCAGCAAACACTTATGAAATCAAGGAGGCATCTGATCAGAACAAACAAACATTTCACTTCAAGAAGCACGATCTCCAGAAAGCAACAAAATTTGTTCCAAAAATGCAAGTAATATAGTAAGCTAACAAAAAGCCACAGTGATAAGGTATTAGTGGCATCTTACTGCTAACATTAAGGAGCGGCAAAGGCAGAAACAAGTTGTCGTCAGTGAAAACAACGAAAATGCTTGTGGAACTGACCTTTTCTGAACTGCTAACCCTGGCTTTGCTCTACACCAGGAGGCCTTCAGGTAGGATGCTAGGATCCACCTGGACTCCAGTAAACATCTGGACATCTATCAATTTCGTCTGTTTCCTACCTAGCTTCCAAAGAATTTTTAAAAACTGAGAGAAAAAAACTAGATGAAAGAAAAAAATGAGGGTATAAAAAATGAAACCAGAGATGAGGTTAGAACATAAAATGCATGCCCTAAGATCTGGTGAATTTCATCTAGGTGCACTACAGCTTTGCCTCTAAAAGCCCTCTAGAAGCCAAGTGGCAAACAAAATAAATTATTTGATTTAATTGTCCACAAGATAAAATCAAACTGGTTGCTCAGTCATTTTCCAGGTACTGAGAAACACGTTTCACATAAATTGAACTTGTATAATGTCACAAATAATGTTCTCTCACAAACAGACTTTATAATAAATATAAAGCATTTTACAGGGATGTTACTTATAGTATGCTAATGATGTAATGAATCCTTAAAAAGAAATCTGCAAATAATCCCAGCAATGATCTTCTCTTGGGCATGAGTACTAGATAGTATTTGTTTCCACCACTGAGCTTTTGGAAATATTGAGCAGCTTTACCTCAACGTAAAGTTGAGAAGTTTCAGAAATGCACATATTCCATATTGCTAGTTATGTGCACACCTTTGTATTTTAACATTCAGCATGCTGCAGGAAAATATGACAATTACTCTTTTCCCTACACTTTTTAATGTCAAGGCTACTAATGAGAAAACATGCCTTATTAGATATACCTTTTTTTGTACAGTACTTTATTTGAACTTGTAAAACAAATGAGATTTGCTTAAAAGTGACTTAATTATGTGCTAAAGATAAACCATTTACTGACATTATTGAATAGTTAAAGCAAATATGATTTAGCTTTAGATATGAAGCTGTCTTCACAATGAGAGTTGATAACTATTGTCAACCCATAGGTGCCTAAGGCAACATGCCATTTCAGCTTTTGAGAAACTGTCTTCTGCTCTCCTTTTCTATTGAATCTCTGTGTGTGTGCCTGGAGAATCAAGAATCCCCTGTACTCATTCAATACCCAGTGATGATGTTACAAGGGTCACGTAGTTTGGTGGGTGAACCCAGATAAGCTGTCTTTCCTTTGTCATCTTTTCATTCTCTTGTTCTCCCCTTGGCTGTCATGGTCTCTGTTTGCAGCTACACATTCCGTACAGTGCAAAGCATTTATGCTCAGGCTGCGTCTCTCTTCTGAGCTTTTCTTGCCATATATTTGGTGTCTCTCATAATCTTATGGATTTCCCTTGCCCTCCTGGTGCCACCTGTCCTGCACTCAGGCCTAACTCTTTGTGGCCAGGTGTCCCCAAGGGGCAAGTAAAAAAGCATTGTTCCCACTCAAGGACTGACCTTTCTCACACAGTTCTCCCAAATTCCATGCTTAGACCATCCTCATGCCTTGCATTCTAGGAGGTTCTCAACCTCAGGAAACTCAATGTTCTTGGAAAGAAGCCTCTGAATTCTTAGTGAAAGCCACCAAGAAGACAAGCACCCACTCCCTGGGAATCCAAACAGCTCTCTGCACTTGACACTTTCCTTCTTCATTCATGTGAAGTGTTCATGTCACAGCTACAAGAGGAAATCAAAGTGACTTTCTGCCCCTAGGGCTGTGCAGACATCAGAAACACTTTGATACTTAATATTGCCTTGATGTGTGTTATACATGCATCTTTTTTTGAGAAATGAATGCTCACAAACACACAGGGGGGAAAGGCTTCACAGGGAATTTTCTCAAGGAAGCACTTGTCTCCCACTGCCCTAGGGGGTGAATTAACAGCAGCAATAGTATAGTTAGGAAACATCACACTCCTGATGTCACCCGGGAGCTTTCCCCCAACAAGTAGCCATGATGATAAATTTCATCATCTAAGAAACTTCTTTCTCCATCAACATGGGTATATGTCTTTTTGTTTTAAGAAGAAGGCAGTCTTTGAAGTAAATAGCTTTGTTAAACAATATTTTTAAAATGTTAGTTAATATGATATTCTCTTATATATAGGAAAATATTGTTCCATTTTTACTGTTACCGTTAATCACATATAGAGTTTATCCACTGCACAGAACATTCTACTGCTACACACTGTCAGAGAGAGAGAAAAAAAAAAAACTTGATCACTAGCTCTCTCATTATTTCAATTCTGAGCAAAGTTCTCATTAGGGATGCTACTCTTTGAGACCTAGTCTGGCATGTTGGGATGGTGCATTCATATGTTCAAATCACGTGGATACTAATTTGTTTACTGACAGCAAAGTTATTCCACGAATGGGACTCTTTTGACTTGGATAATTAATGGCAGCTCCCAAAAGTAATTGGCACCCAGTGAGTACCTCACAGGCTTGGCACAGCTGGATCCCATAATCAAGGTAAAGCCTATGAAACAATCCAGAGAAGTATAGTACCATCATCTCATCAAATATGTACTTCAACCCATTATTCCCTTTGATAAATGACATCCATGACTGGTAGATAGGTCAAAAACTACAGGCAAAGAATGGACTTCTTAAACAAGGAACTATGATTAACAAGAAGTAATTCATATGGTGTTTTTTTTAAAATAAGTGCTTTACATATACTAATTTATTCTTACAAATCTCCATGCGGTTGGTGCATCATTAGTATCTCCATTTTAAAGATAAAGAAAATAAGGCAGAGAGAGGTTAAATAAGTTGTCTAGTAAATTGTCTAAGGATACACTGGTAGTGAATGGAAAATCTAGGTTTGAACTTGGCGGGCTAGATCCAGAATCTGTGCTTTTAATTCCTACGCTAAAATTCTTACTTAAAGACAGAAAATCAGAAATACACCCTGGTGGATATGAACTACACATAATCCTGTACAAATTTGGGTTCTAATGTACTCTAATGTTTACAAGGAGTACAAGTCACTCATAATAATAATAATTTAATTTACTATGGACTAAGCATTTTGCATACATCACATTTAATAGTGATGTTTCAAAGCTAGTAGATGAGTCACGCACACTGTACACAAGTCAAGAACCTAAAAATGTTGAGTCACTTTCTTAAGTTTTCATAGTCAGTAAGTGGCATCACTAGATTTAAAGCTAGGTCTCTCTGGGTTCAAAAAAATCATACATATTCTATGATTCACTAGGAATTATTTGATAAAACGATAATTGTGGTTCATAGACATCTACGTCCTAGTAGACTACCACCAATATATGTGTGTCAACAGATTTGGAAATAAACATGATGTAACAAGAGGAAGGAAAAGAAAGGAAAACAAGATTAAGGTTTCAGTTTAAGTAGCAGTAAGCTTTAGTTAGCATGGACCAGCGAAATGGGTAAATACAAATTGACCCATGATTCCAATTTTAGCTAATGCCATATTTCTTTAAGAATAACTTCCAGATGCAGGCTTGGGTGTCTGTTCTGTTATTTCCAGCACAGAAAACCCTTTTGCATTTTGCTAGCCTGAAAAAGTAAATCAGTTAATCATTGCCAGCCACAATTAGTTCTTCCAGCATAAAAGCACAAGACTTGGAATGCTTTCAGTTATAACCATCTTTTTCTCCATTTCTGCCCATGAAGATGCACATTTGTATTTCTATTATGAACTGTGTCAGAGCTTAGTGTTAGTCTGTTCATTTAGTGGATTAATTATCATAAACTAGGGAAGTCCTTGGGGATCACAAACAGCCCTTCTAAAGCAATGATTCTGAAACTTTAGTATCTATTAGAAGAACCTAGCATGTTAAAAAAAATAACATAGAGTCTAGTCTTACTGAAGTCACATAGTGTTTGGGGTTTTGCGTTTTTACCAAGTTACCATGGCTCTATGGTGCATATAAGCCCTTTTCTGGTTCTCAAACTGAGCCAATGGAGCTTCCCAGATTCATGCCTCTTTTTTCTACCCTTTTCTGGAACTGAAGCAGTAGAATTTAGTAGAAGTTTCCCTTGCAGATCCAAATGGCCTCCAAGGTAGCTTCTGAGTCACAACTTCTCCTTGTCCATGCACCCAGTTCCCAGGCCTGAGCTTAGATTCTAACCATCTAGGTGCTCCTGTAGTCATTTGAACATAGGGGCCCTTCCCTACAAAATCAGCTCTGTAACCAACATTACTCTTTGTTCTAGACAGTCCCTCTGCCTGGGTCCTGTAATATGTCCACCAAAATCTATTTCCATATAAAAAAATTCTTAAAAGAGAATCCAGAAGTCCAGACCACACTCAACACAAAGGAAGTACACAAACGTGTAAATTACTAGGAGGAAGGAATCACAGGGGCCATCTTGGAAACTGCAAAAAACACAAACCAAAATTTGAGAATATTGTGTGTTAGGTGGCCTTCAAAAATTAAGTGAATTGGGTAAATCGCTTATTAATAACTAGAAAATTGCACAGGTGATGCGAAGTCACTTCTGAGATGAAGTCATGAAAACACTGTGGCTTCTACTTTTTCAGTGTTCCTCCCCCACTCTCTCTCAGATTGCTCACCCTGGAAGCCTACAGCTGCCATGCCGTGAGGCAGCCTGTGAGAAGGCCCACCTGGAGAGGGACCCACTGCCATAAAACAAGTTGTTGGAAGAAACACGATACGCCTTGAAAATCGCATTGGACAGTTTAAGCCAGGAATCAGTGTTAACAGGCTCAATGAGATTGCGCACCTCTAGTTCTCATTTTAAGAAAGGAGATGTCCAAAAGAACAGGCCATATGAAATGTACAGCAACTGTCCACAAAACAAACTGTTGGAAGAAATAAGATAAACCTCATGGGAGCATAAAAGTCTGCTATATGTATCTGCTGAGACCGCTTCTGGCTTGTTCTAAAACATATCTAGCCAACTTCTGGACTTTACACAAAGGACTACATTAGGTAAGAGAAAGGAACGGAGAACAAGAAGAGTGAAACACTGTCTCCTTAGAAATTTTTGAAGTTCGTTCGGTACTCGTGTCTTGGAACCAGAGAGCGATGTTAAAACCGTGACCACACAGCAAGGGCTGTAGAATAAAAATAAAGTATAACATATTGGAAATTATAATAATTGAGCCACAAATTTAACGGGACAGGAAAAGAAATTTCAACATTGCGATGATATTGTGCAGATCTCAACTTGTGGTTATTTCTAAGAAAAATATCCTAACGTTTTTCATGCGTAACCAACTTTGTAATCAAGTAAGTGATCTCTAAACCCAAAAATCTTTTAGGCTAACATATTTTAAATGTATATATATTTACTTTGTTACAGGTTTTATTTATTTTTAAAATATCCTTTTCTAGCTTTAAGATATTTAGCAATCAAGCAATTCTTTATGATAGCTGCCAGAATTGTATTACTATTTATTTTTATCTATGTGTAAAACTAAATAGTAAACCTGATTGAATCACGTGTGGCTTCTAGGGAACAGCACAAAGTAAGTTTTTCCAGTTCCTCCCACTTCTGAATATCAGTGTATTTCTAGTATTTACCTACTTCGAGACTAGAAACTCACCCAACGTAAAAACTGTGAAAAAATCCTTCTTGAATCAGTGAACATATTCAAAAAAGCAAATGATTTGCTTTTGAAAGCCATTTTAAATTATTTCACCATACAAGCAACATGCAGTCCCTACAACCTCACGGCACTTCATATTTAAAGTATAAACTCGTGGTCCCTGCTACACT
>PVKM010026449.1:0-19347 GCA_004027735.1 Carollia perspicillata | reverse complement strand
GGTGTGATAAGAATGGTTAAGATCTACTCTCTTGGCAACTTTGTAGTCTACACTAGTGTTGCGAAGTAGAGTCACCAGGGGTCCCCGATCGTAGTCATCTTGGAGCCAGCAGGGGTGAGCTTGTAAGGAGCCTTGAAAGTTGGCACATGGGCCCTGGCAGAGGAAGCCTCGGGAGATTTTAAGCAGGACACTGGCCTCTGGGCCTGAAGGGAAGTGACTGAGACCTCAGCCCCTGAGGTTAGAACACTTTCTGACTTCATTCGTGCCGTGTCCCTGAGCAGCTCCGATTCGTGAAGAAGCAGGGTAGAAGGGGTATTTCCTGCAGGGGTGAGGAAGGGGCCCTGGGCTGGGAGCCAGCAGGCCTGAATTCTAGTCCCAGGTCTGCCAGTAACCTCGGGGTGACCTCGTGAGCATCCCTCCCTGAGCCCCAGTTTGCCCACCTGTAGAGTCAAGGGTTAGCCTAGGACTCTAGTTCTCAGCGGAGTCCATGGATGAGCTTCAGCAGCAGCAGCAGCCTTTAGCTTGTTAGAAGTGCAGACCTCGCCCTTGCTGGTGTAGCTCAGTGGATTGAGCACGGGCCTGCAAATCAGAGGACTGCAGTTCGATTCCCAGTCAGGGCACATGCTTGGGTTGCAGGCACATGCCTGGGTGCAAGCCAGTTCCCAGCAAGGGACACACAAGAGGCAACCATACATTGATATTTCTCTCCTTCTCTCCTTCCCTTCCCCTCTAAAGATAAATAAATAAAATCTTAAGAAATGCAGATCTCTGCCCTCTCTACCCCAGACCTCCCGAATCAGAGACTTCTGGGGGTAGGGCTCTGCACTCTATTTCATCAGGCCCTGGTACTGCTTCTGGTACATGCTCGAGTCTGAGACCCACTGGCCCAGACGCTCTCTAAGGCCCTGTCCTGCTCAAACATTCAATCACTGGATGAAATGAGGGTTGTGGAATGAGGGTTGTGGATACTATAAGGGCAGCATGTGGAGGGTCAGGGAGAGCGTGGGATGTCCCTGCAGGGTACTATGTAGCCTGGGGGCAGCTGGTGGGTTGTGGGAGGGGCGGTGACAAGGGAAGTGGAAGAGAGGGGTCTGGTGTGTGGAGGACACTAGCCAGCTCACTTCCTCCTTTCTGTCCATCCCACTCCCCACTCCCGCCTCCATTTCCCAGATGCCCTCCAGCCTTCCTGTGGGCACAGGTGGAAGGGGCAGGTCTGTCCCCTCAGGTCCTCCTCCTCCCCTGGTCCCTGGCAGGGTACACAAGGCCGTCCTGCCCCGCCCCTGGGGAACCAGTCTGAAAATGAGAGCCAGTGAGACCTCTAGTGGCAGGGGACACAAGGAGACCAGGACCTCTGCTCCTGTTGTCCTGGGGTTATGCGGAGGGTGGTTTATTTAAATCTGGCCATTTTAGGGCGGACTCCTGAGCTCCACATCTGCTCCGACCTCAAAACCAAGCCAAAAATTACAGGCAGACAGACGTTCCACCCAAGCCACACCTGCAGGGTGGAGGTGGGAGACAGGACCCAGAGCTGCTTGGCCCTCAGGCCTGGCCAGGGAGGGCTTCAGAATGACCCCGAGAGGAGCCCTTGCTGCCCAGCTGACTCTGTCTCAGCCAGGCTGAAGGCCTGAGTTAGCTGGTTCATGCAGACTCAGTCTTGAGGAAGAAGACACTGGGATGTCAGTTTTCCCCTCAAGACCACTAGGAGGTGTATTGAATCTAGTGCAATGCAAACGCAGATTTCTACTCATCAGACCTGGACAATAGGAACTGATGTCTGGCCCTAGGTGCAGCTCTGCGCAGAGAGGTTAAGTAACTTACCTAAGGTCACCCAGCATGTTAGTGGTGGGTCTGCAGCTGGAGCAGGGGCTCCCAAACCCCCGATGCTAGCCCCACCCCGACACCACACCTTACCTCTGAATAATACCGCTTAAACCCTGAGAAGCTTTGCTGTAGATTAGGCTGCATTCTTGTTGCACCTGGCTCTTTTGTAAACCCTAGAATTGTCTGCAGACAAAGAGCAGAGCCCAGGGCTTGGGATCAGAAACCGCAGCACGGGAGACTTGAACAAGGTGTGACGGTTTCCATAGCCTCCCAGATTCGCCCTGAGGACAGACGGAGCTCCACAGCCAGGCTGGGATGGGCCTGGGGGCTCTGGGCAACACCCTGTGACAGACTGGAGGGAAGTGGGCAAGAAGTTAAGGTGCAACGCAGTATCACAGGTCACCGCCCCACTGGAGGACCAAGGACAGACTGCTGGCTTCTGGGGATGTGTGTCACCAGCAGGTCTATTTTCCATTCTGTGAGCAGGGTCCCCGACAAAGAGCGGGAGCTTCATTACTCAGAGCGTCTGAGTAGAAGGGGTCTTTCAGGGCATTGCTTTCTCTCCAGCCCCCTAATCCAGGTGATAACCACACCTGTTTGGTGTGCAGCAGGGATTGCAGGTAAATCGTAGCACGGGTGCCCTTCCTGGGATTTGAGACCAGGGCCGCAAAGCCGGTGCTGGAGGGAGGGGGAAGGGGAGTAGAGGGTGTTCCCTGAGGCGACTGACTTCGGGCTCTGCCTTGCAGGCAGGACAAGCTGAAGATCCACATGCGGAAGCACACAGGGGAACGGCCCTATCTGTGCATCCACTGCAACGCCAAGTTCGTGCACAACTACGACCTCAAGAATCACATGCGCATCCACACGGGCGTGCGACCCTACCAGTGCGAGTTCTGCTACAAGAGCTTCACACGCTCCGACCACCTGCACCGCCACATCAAGCGCCAGAGCTGCCGCATGGCACGGCCGCGACGAGGCCGCAAGCCTGCCGCCTGGAGGGCCGCCAGCCTGCTCTTTGGGCCTGGAGGCCCGACCCCCGAGAAGGCAGCCTTTGTGATGCCCCCGGCGCTGGGCGAGGTGGGCAGCCACCTGGGCGGAGCCGCCGTGTGCCTCCCAGGTCCCAGCCCTGCCAAGCACTTCCTGGCGGCGCCCAAGGGCGCGATGAGCCTGCAGGAGCTGGAACGGCAGTTCGAGGAGACGCAGATGAAGCTGTTTGGGCGCGCCCAGCTGGAGGCCGAGAGGAACGCAGGGGGCCTCTTGGCCTTCGCGCTGGCCGAGAACGTGGCCGCAGCGAGGCCCTACTTCCCGCTGCCCGACCCGTGGGCCACCGGCCTGGCTGGCCTCCCTGGGCTCGCTGGCCTCAATCACGTGGCCTCCATGTCTGAAGCCAACAACTAGGCTGGTCCTTGTCGGCCCCAGTCCAGCTGCCCTGTCCTCTCTCCTACCAGGCCCACCCTGCCCCATCCAGTGGATCTGCATTTACTTCAAAATCACAATCAAAGAAAAAAAATGAAAAAAATATATGTCAGCAGCAATGGTATTTTCCGGGCCTTCTGAGGTAGCCGCCTCGCCTTCGCTTGTGTCCGAGACGGCATCTCCTCTCAGCTGGGCCAGCCTCCCCCTGACTGTGTGTCTCTCTGGCTCTCACCCAGGAATTCATTCACCTGGCTGGCCAGGCCTCCGAGGAGGCCCTGGGCTGGGTGCTTGGGGGCTGTGCGTGCAGCCAGGTGGCTGGGCCAGAGGCAGACCCAACAGAGCGGGATGAGGGGCGGGGCCTAGGGAATAGTGCTGGGTTGAGCCCCCACTTCCTAATGGCAGAGTTCCTGCTGACACTGCTCTGATGGGTCATTTTTCCAGTCCCCAGAGGTCCTGGGGTCCTTACGGGAGACACCCTATTGGCAGGGAGGCCTCCTGGGGTCTGGAGCAAGGCTCTGGACTCCAGGCCCATTTTTCTCTCACTGTCCTGTGACCTTGGACAGATCAGCTATCTCTACCCTGGTTCACCCCACTACAAAGTGGGGCTGGTCATTTGGTTTACCTCCCCCGCCCACCCACTCAAATATCCATGCCTGTCCCTCCAAAAACAATTCTTGTGAGAGTAGCCGCTTTGCACTCCTGAAATCGCTGATGCAACCATCTGTAGTACAGGCTTTCATTTTATCACGTCCACTTCTGTATTAGCACAGGTGAGAAATGTGGCCAGACCAGACAGCAGTGACAGAGAGAGAGCTGGGCTGGGGAATGTCCACAGCCCATGGGCAGCTTTGGGGAGCTCCACGTACTCCCCTCCTCTGTTCTCCGGGCAGGCCCCTGAGCGTGGCTGGACCCCGCGATGACTCCAGCATTTACCGCCCCTCCACACACCCCTTCCAAAGCTGTAGGGAGTCTCCAGGGACTCCTGAGGCCAGCAAAGAAGAGGTGGGGACCATGTCTTCACACCTGTCAACTGCCTCCCTCTACCACAATCCCTGGAAATAGACAAAACTCTTGGTTCCCGGGTTTATCTCTTTGCTTTTCAAGGTGTAGGTTTCCCTTTGCTGCATTTGAACACCCTCGACCCCTCCCTCTGGGGATGCCACTGGGGTATGTGGGCCCTCAGGGCAGAGAGGCTGAGCCTTGGCTCCAGTAGGGCCCGAAGGGCTCTGTGAGTTGGGGCTGTCACCCCACACTCTCCCTGGGGCCCAGAAGGAAGACAGCTCTGCTGGCCCAGTGCCTTCCTGAACTCTCTCCCCTTTCCTGCCTTCCCTCCCTTTTCTCGCTGAGTTTGCTTCCGTTTCTCAGTAGCCAGAAAGGAGGAGAGCTCACCTGCACAAATGGCCCAGGGCTGGCATCCCCAGTCCCAGAGCTGTGGGCCTCAGAGACTTCACTGTCCTCTCGCCTTGGCTTCTCCCTGGGCAAACACAAAAAACAAAAAGGCCAGAGAAGACTACAGACTCTGTCACTCCCCAGCTCTCTGGAAGAGACCCCTGATGCCACCCACCACCTGATGCCATAACACCCAGAGGGAATTACTTCAGACACCCCCTTCAGATGTCACCTGCCTGGGCAGCCGCGTCTGGGGTTCCTGGCTCCACTTCAGACACTTGCCCACACGCACAGGTTCCCGAGTCAGCCCAGGGACCGGGCTGGTCTGGACTTCAGACGGAAACAAGAAAAAATGAACAAACCGAAATCCAATGGTATTGGGGTTTTTGTTTTTATTTTGTAAAGGTAATGACTTCTTATAAACTTGATTTTTCAGATGGCTGGTTAGTTCTCTCTGTTTTCTCTTGGCCGCAGTTTGGAGTGGCGCGTTGTAAATTACCCAAAGACGCTGAGTACTGTATGTTCGAGAAGAGCTTGAAGCAAATGGGTTGTGGGGGCGGGGCGGGGATGTTTTGTTTTGTTTCTTTCTTTTTTTTTTTTTTTGGATGTTTCGATTTCTCTGTCTATCTGTGGGAGAACTTTGAAATTTTTTCTATTTATAACTCCTTTTTTAAATGTGATTGCTATATGTAAAAATGACACTCAACAGTTTGCCTTAGTGATTCAAGGGACAATCTTCCATAACTTTGATGGCACGCCGCATCCTGCCAAGAAAATCTCTCAGCTAACTCTCTGGCCTATTTATTAAACGGTATTAATTGACTTGATGAAATTCTATTGAGAGTTGCACTTCTGTGAGAGCTGATATCCACCAGCCAATCTGTACACGTCCACAGCTTAAGATTTTGGCAACTGGGTATCCCAAACTTGCAATTGCATCAAAGACATCTTGACAAAACGACCCAGACCCTTGGCCCTCATTTGATCATTTGAAGGGCGGTGTCCTGAGGTAAAGAAAGCCGCACTTGCTCAGTTCCTGGTTAAGGCTGATGTCCCCCCTCCGATTCTCACTTTGGTTACCAGTAGGCAGCCACATGGCGGGGAGGCCAGGGCGCGGCCCTCAGATGGTCTCCTACAGTCCAACTGTGTGAGCCACCCTTTGGTCATAAGCTTGTGGACATCTGTGACTCTGAGTGTGAGGAGTGTGTGTGTGCACACACGTGTGTGCGGGTACAGCCTGTGGTGTGTGAGCAGGGGAATGTCGAAGTGTGGCTGACTGACTGAGTACAGCCCGTCCTGCCAGCTCCCTGGGTGGCGTCCAGAGGGGCCTCCAGGGGGCTCTGCTGCCCTACTTGCTCTTCCTCGCTGGCCCTGGAGTGGGACTTCTTTTCTCACCTGAGCCCTTCTCCCAGGCAGGGGACGCTCTCTGCCACAGAGGTAAGGGACTACACTCTGTTGTCCAGCAGGGTGGACTCCACTCCAAATTCGACGTGCAGGCTCTGAGTAAAAGTTTCCCCTGAAGCGCGTTTTCTGGATAACCAAGGGTGGGCCCCGAGCCCCTTTTCTTTGTTCGCTCCCCTTTCTTGCCATGGTAAGCACTCTCATAAGCGGATGCAGCAAGCCTTGGTACAGAGGAGAGAACACGCCTGGCTTTCAGATGCAGTCCCCTCTGAGCTGACCGAACAAACCCAATGCAGGTTCATTACTTCCCTGCTCTGGTCCTCACTTCCCTCCTCTGATGACAAAGGAGGTTGAGTGCTTCCGAGTTCCTCCAAGGTGTTGACCAAACACCTCGCAGCAGGGGGGCTGGCCCACTGGGCGGTTGGGGACTGAACTCCAGAGCAGTAGCTTGAAGGAACCTCCCATAGTGTAAAATGGCTCTGAAGTGCCATGTTTTGGCTTTGAAGTTCAGGTTTCTACATCTATCACATAACACACACATGCATCAGTCCTCATATAAAAGCACAGTCTTAAACAACTTGCCAGTTATGTTCCTTGCCTTTTCCCCAGAATCTTCTGGTCAAATCAGTGTGCTTTTTAGCTGCCCAGAAGCTTGGAGAGGCCCCAGCTCACAGCCCAGTGCAAAAACACAAGGCCGCATGCTCGTCAGTGTCCTGCTCGGCTGGGACATCCTGGGGACATTGGGTCCTCACTCTGGGAATGGCTGTCCACTGAGAGCCAGAGGCGAATGTGGAGAAGGAGTAGGGAACTGGGCACAAAGGGCCTGAGTGTGGGGTGCTCCCGAGCTCTCCATGTGAGTAGGATCTCCTCCAGTCCTGGCCAGGTGGGTGTTCGTGAGGCTGTGCGGGGCGGGGCTGCTCCCTCAGGCCCCGCGGGGCTGAGGGAGTTGGGAGCTGACCACAGCGGAGGAGGGAGGGACAGATGAGAAGAGGAGGCCACCGAGAACAGGCCGGAGAAGCCGGTGCGCCGGAACTGGGGAGGAAGGTCTAAGGGTTGTGTGAGAACGGGCCTTGGCTGTTTTAAAGGAAGAGGAAGGATTTCACCAAAATTTGACCAATTTGAACTGAAGGAGAGGGGTCCCAGGAGGCAGCTGGGCGCCCCGTGGAGGATGATCATTTCTTTTCATCTGGAGCTGTCCTAAAGAGGAAGGAGGCCCTCTGTGGGGCAACGAGGGGTCTGCCATCGCCTTTCAAGAATAAGGGCGGCCCCTTGTGGAAGGAGGGCTTGCGACACGCTCCCTTCCTTGGGTCCCTTCCATCTGACTTGGAGAAAGGAGAATATACTCTCCCTCATGACCATGGGAGAAGGGCTGTGCCAGGGAGCGCTGTGACAAGTGACAAAGATGAGTTGGGTCCAGTTCACCAAACACACCTTGGTGGCCGACAGTTGCATGCCCCCAGCCACCCGGTAAACTGCTGTGACTTGGGGGCAGAGAAACAGGACGCTGGCTCTTCCTTTGAGACTCCAGATATGTGACAGAAATACAGTAATGAGCCAACAGGCAATAAGACTGTCTCTCATCTCAGGCCTGGATCTGACCCCAGGGCCCGCCGGTTCAGAGCAGCACGCAGGGCCTCAGAAGGCCTCCGCTTGCCGGTCCCTGCCACATGCTGACAAACCTCTTCCTCACCCCGTTCTTCCCTCCTGGGACATGGCCAGCTCTTCCTCCCCGGGTGAGGGTCCTCTGAGCTTCCTGCAGTGGGTATTTCCAGAAAGGGCACCACTGGGTTCTAAGGGAGAGAGACAGGGCAGGACAGGGAGGCCTCATCTGTCACAGGTCCCCCCTCTGAAGACTCTGTCTCTTTCTAGGACCAACCCATAGGAAGCCCCGAAGGAGGGAAAAGCAACCTGCATACAGAGGATTACAAATACCCCTGTTTGTACCAGTCAGAGTTCTTCCCTCCAGAGACCCTGGCCAGACTCTGAAGTCCAGCATGTTAGTATCCAGTGCCCCTACCTACCAACCCCCCAGGGTCCTCCTCTCTCCTCCTCCTGGCTCCCATCCTACCCCAACGGTCCTCTACTCTCTTTGCCCTCCCCTCTGCCCAAACCCTGATAGGGGCCACCCAGGGTGAACGCGACTCATAGGCTCCCTCTCCTGGCCTTGGCAGCTCTGTTCCTCATTTGGGCTGGAAAGACAGACCCAGAGCCAAGCAATATCAGGCCTCAGGCAGAAAACGAGGGTGGCCGACCTGGACAGGTGCCTTGAAATTGGACCAGTGGGCACTCACCGGCCAGCCTGGGCCTCTCAGCTCCACTCCCCTCTCCCCACCCTGCATCCTGGATGCAGGGAGCAAACTTCGAGTCTCCTTCCCTCCTTTTAGGTTTGAAACACTGAGGACTGAGTGAAACGTGCATTTCCAGCAATTGATGGGGATTTCTGGGGGAGGCCCCCTCAGTTTCCCTACTTGTCACGCCTCGGGCAGGGGCCACTCTGACCTTAAGGTGTAGCAGCCACCTGGCCTAAATCCAAAAATATGGGCCTAGACGTAGCCTCACAAATAAGGACAAGACATCTCAAATTGGGACGAGTCTGGAAAACCTGAAAACTGATCACTGTACCTGCAGCCAGACATGCACACACATGCACAAATGTGCACGTGCACACACACACATGCACACGCATGTGCCCACAAGCATGCACGTGCACAGAGCCATCAGACAAATGGCACGCAGGCTGATGTCATCCCTCCCTGTAACAATAGGAGACACGGCATCACCTGGACGAGAGCCGGCAAAGCCGTTTCCCCCACGAGGCTCCCTACTGGAATATTTATAGCGCGCACTCTCATTTTCATCCCTGGGGCTCCTCTATTTAACCATGAACTCTGGCCCTGACAACAGAAGCAAAAGAATAAACAAACAGTTTTCTGGAATAAGGAAGGAAGATAGAGTGAATCAGACTCATTTCCCGTACTCCTCTAAATATTAATAAACTAAGCACAAAGCCTCTGAGTAACATAAGCGCGCTGGCCTTCTCTGAGGAACTGGACACCCATTGGTCAGCTGGGCTTTAGCGCTGGGAGGACGTATCATAAATACATATCCCTATTTGTGTCAGTCAGAGTTCTTCGTCAGCCACCAAAACCCACTCTAGGCAGCTTAAGGAGAAGAGGCGTTTACTAAAGGAAATTAAGGCTCGCACAGAATTTCCACAAGGGCCAGAGCCAGGCTTGCAGGGCCTCCAGGACGAGCTGTGCAGGCTGCATACTGCACGACCCACCACCTCTGGAGGTACCCAACCTCCAAGCAGATTGGGGTATTTGTCACAATGCCCATTAGATCTGCATATCACAGCAACTTCCCAGCAGGTGGCAGTAATGTGTCCAGCCGGGGTGCCCTTGTGTAATTTTGCACGATGTCCAAGTCCTGGAAGCCAGGAAGCCAGGGAGAACCCCGCACCACACAGCATCAGACTGCGTGTGATTGCTGCTGGTGCTGGTGCTGCTGGGCACAGACCCCACAGCCCGCCCCCCTGACCCGAGGCCCGGGACTCTGGGGCTCACTCCGCGGCCCACCCGCTACTGCGGTGCTCCCCAGAAAGCAGATTCCATGCATCTGGACTTGCATCGCTCCGGCGCTGGTGCACCTGATTGGAAAAGCCGAGCCCCACGCCTCGTCTTGATTGCAGGTCGACTGGGAAAGTAAGCTTCCGGCTTCTGCCTGGAGAAGGGAGGCTCCCTGATGCAGATTCTCCGACAGAGGAAGAGTCCCAGTCATGCCAGGGGGCCTCAAAATGTGCCACACAGCCATGCAGGACTTGGCAGATGAGGATCCAGAGGTCCAGGTGACAAAACAGTCAGGACAAGTCACAGAGCAAGCTCTGGCGGAGTCAGGGCCAGAACCTGGATCTGCTGACTCCTGGCCACTGCCCTGCACTGTCCCTTTAGAAGCTGAGGCCCAGAGTGAGGCAAGGACCATGGGCAAGGAACAGAAGTCTATTTAGACGAAGCTTGTACTGGGCGGTTTTGCCCCCACACCTCAGCCCTCTACGCCCTGGTAGACATTCATCCAGTTTCACCCTCTGCAACCCTGTGAAACCTCTGAAAGTGCCTTCCTAAGCCGTGAGCTTGGTCAACCTGGGTCATCTTTGCACCCCCAACCGCCCACCCAGTCCCTCCCAGCAGATGCAGCCATCAGGGCTCTCTCATCACGTCCAGGGACCCAGAACTTGAACCCACACTTCTCTGCCACTGCTGAGAAGTCAGCTGCACATGCTGAGCCGCCCTCCTCAAAATGCGTTTTCCTGGTTTGATCGGCGCAGCAGAGCCTGTGGGGTTTAATGAAAATGGGTTTTCTATGTTGTCATTTCAGCATCGCTCCTGTAGGAGCCTCACTCTAAAATGCAGAAGTGAGTTTTCATTTCCTAATGGCTGGGGTGTCCCACATAGGTGGGCCTTTGTGGGGGATGGGGCTGGAGCAGCCGGGGGAAGGCGGGCTGGCCTAGCAAGGGAGCCAAGTGTGCCAACACGGGTGCCCGTGGACACAGGGGCTCACTGCCGCATTTCTTCCCCCAGACAGAGTCCCGGTGGCTGGAAAGGACTCAGAGACTCTCTGAAGTCTGCGTCAGGCCCAGCCCTCTGCCCCGGGGCCTCTGGCAGACTGGCCCAGGGCTCCTGCCCCGGGGGAGTCCTGTGTCACTGAGCATCCTTGCTCCACCTGTTTCTCTGCTCGTTAAAAGGAGGGTACAACATCTACTTGGAGGGGCCCTGATGGGGCGAGAAGGCGGAGTGAACACCAGCCACCCTGCCACCTGATGCCTGCTGTTCGTCCGTCCTTCCTTCCTTCCTTCCTTCTTTCCTTCCTTCCTTCCTTCCTTCCTTCCTCTGCGATCCATCAGTGATGTTCGAAATGACGGCGCTTATTTATGTTTCCTTACCTTTTCCCCTCCACTATTCTTCTGTTCCTCAAATGGGCAAGGAAGGAGAGAGGGAAGGAGGGAAGGAGGGAAGGGGGAGGAGAGGCGCTCGTTACTGCCCCGGTGATTGCCTGAGTTGTGTTTTGGAAAATCTGATGATGATGGTTAATCGATGGCCAGCTCCTGAGGGAAACTGGCGGGGAGGAAGTGACAAGGACATCTTCTTTGTAAGTCAGAATGTGAGCTGGCGATTTCTCAGGGTCTGCTTGGCACGTAAAGCTGTTTTCAGGAGCCCAGGGAGCCCCATGCAGCTGCAGGGCTTTGATTGCACGTGGCTGGGCCTCCTCTCCAGATGCTGCCCAGTCCCAGCCCCACCTCCCTCGGCTCCCTGGGCCCAGTGCGGACCACTCTGGGGCTGATGGCGGCTGGCACACCAGTGGCGGGTAGGGAGGCCAGCAGAGGCTGCAGAGCCCATGCCACATGTTGTGGGGTGGGGGGAAGGAATCACAGTCGGGCCCTAAGAATTAGGCTTGGAAAGATGGAAGAACCATCAGCATTGCCTTTTGGCCTGGGCCAAAGGCTGCTGCTGCCCTACCCTCCGCTTTAAAGGACTCCCTCTAGGGCATGGAATCTAAGGAGCCAAGGCCATGGGTTGGCTCTCCAGGAGCCTGAGCCCCTTGTGGGCAGTGCATAGGCAGGGTACCTGGGACCCTTCTATCCCCTGCCCAGTCAGCTTCAAGCCTGTCCCCAGCACCTGCAGAGGCCTCTCCCAGTGGCTCCTTTGTGGGCACAGATGGCTGCTGGCATCCCTCTGCCCACACAGAGGGACACTGGTGCGGCTGTCTATTGGGGAGGTTGGACAGAGCTTGCCTGTGTGGACTGGGGTGTTCACGGGCAAGGCCTCTCAGTGTGCCTCACGGAGCCAGGGTGAGAAGAGGAGGGGGTGGGGTGGCCCGGACAGGCTCCCCCCCACCCCCCGCAGAGCCCCAGGGAGCCTGAGGGGCCAACTGGGACCCGGCTCCCCAGGTCTTCATGCTGTTCGGGAAAGGAGGACAGAGCACAGTTTATTTAACGATTTGTCAGCTTGGCTTCTGTGTTTAAAAATTTAGACCTGACCCATGGGCCTCTTTTCGTGTTCTTGCCCAGGCCCTGCAAGTGTTCGGGGAAGATGGAAGGAAAGCCGTGGTGGTCCCATATGTTCTATAAAGGAAGGGCGTGGGGTGTGGAGGCCCCGCACGTGGCAGGGGTGGGGGTGGGGCTGACGCTGTGTCTGCATTTGGACTTCACTTGCAGTGGCCTGCACTTTATTGAAGGAGCGGACACAGCAGGGTGCCAGCAAGAAGGGGCGTCATTTTTTCCTACCACTTCTCTCCACCCCAACTCTGCTGGGTCCCCTTCTCCAACTCCCCATTTTGGGAAGATCTCAGGCATCTTCTGGGCACGTGTGGTATAAGAAATCTCATTTCCAGTTATCTAAGTCCAGCCCATCCCGCATCAAAGCCTCCCTCTCACCCATCACTGTGTTCCCTTCCCGGGGTCCTTCATGCAGCTCAGGCCTGGAGCAGGCCCAGGCGCTGGCAGTGGGGACAGGAACAGGGGCTCGATTCATCTGTTCAGCTGCTGTAACAAGTACCACAGCTGGATGGCTTATCAATGACAATTTATTTCTCACGGTTCTGGAGGCAGCAAGTCCAAGGTCAGGGTGCCAGCAGGGTCGGGATCTGGTGAGAGCCCTGTCTGGGTCTCAGACAGCTGTCTTCCACCCTGTCCTCAATGGCAGAAAGCACAGAGGAGAAGCAAGCTCTCTGCCACGGGCACTAACCCCATTTATGAGGGCCCCACCCTCACGGCCTCATCTAATCCTAATTACCTCTCCAGAGCTCCACCTCCTCATACCATCCCATGGGGGTAGGGTTCCAACATGCACACTTGGGGGCAACACAAGCATTCCATCCCTAACAGTTGCATCTCACCCTTTGCTCCACATCCTCAAACACCACCACCACCACCCCCAGCAACAGTTTGCAGCTCCTTGGGGGCCAGCGGAGAGGAGGAAGGCAGGAGGAGGGGAAGGTCACTTTGCAGGCAGGCAGTGCCCTCTCAGTGGCAGAGGTCCGAATGCTGATTGTTCTCTCCCCATTGGGAGGTCCAACCATACACTGTTCCCTGATGGAAAAGAGGCCCCTGTAGCCCTTGCTGGGTGGCTCAGATGGTTAGAGTGCCATCCTGTACACCAAAAGGTTGCAAGTTCAATTCCTGGTCACAGCACATACCAAGGTTACAGGTTCAGTCCCAGGTTAGGGTGTGTGTTCAGGAGGACGGATGGGTGTTTCTCTGTCACACTGACGTTTCTCTCTCTCTTTGTTGCTCCCTTCTTCTCTCTCTAAAACTAATAAACATATCTTCAGATGAGGATTTACGGAAGAAAGGAAAGAAGGAGGAAAGGAAAGAAAGAGAGAGAGAGACAGAAACAACAACAAGGGTCCCCGTAGCTGATTTCCTAGAATTCCCGTGGCATCGCCACCAATCAGCCTGGGTCCCGATGGGGATCACAGAGTGGGGAAGGGCTTCAAAGCCCCTCCTTCGCAGCACCTGGAGCTGCGCTGCATACCCCTGCCTGAAGGTGAGTCTCTTCAACTGCGTGAGTAGTCTAGAGTCCCAGCACTGGTCACCCCACGGCTGGAGACAATAGGACAGAAGGGTGCTTGTGTCTTACACACGTGTCTGCAGGCTCCACAGGGTGGAGACCAGCTGGACTTGGAGACATTCTGACCTTTAAAATCCCTTTCCCTGGGGCAAGGCTGCAGCCCCCGGTGAAAATTAATTACAACCTTTTTTTATTTGGACATCAAAGACAAGTGCCTCTTTAATCTTTGTAGTGAGACATACATAACAGAGAGCCAACAGGAGCACTGCATCTAGGGACTGGGGAAGGCTATTCATTCTCCTTCGAATGCATCTGTCAGGGTTCTTGCATAGGAGCCAGGGGGGAATGACAGTGAAGGAGAAAGAGGATTAGTGTAAAGGATGTTGTAGCTCAGAGCACTGACGGGAAGTTGGAGAGCCAGCCTCAGAACACAGGGAGGAGGCCGAAGGGGCAGGCTGCTGGCTCCGCCACTGCCAGCGGGTGGGGGGGGTGGGGAAGCTGCCGCCCCTGAACATCGCTCCATGCGGTGTCACCTCTCCAAGTGCAAAGTCCCAGGCAGGAGCATCCCAATGGCCAAGGTGACAGCACAGACCCCCCAATTTTAGCTGCCAAGAGACAGCAGAACAAGGTCCCTGTCCCTCTTAGCTTCCGCTCACTCCAACACTCACAGAGGTGTGTCCCCGAAACAGGAGAGGGACCGAGTGCAGGGTCACCGGGAAGTGACAGAGGTCAACTGCAGCCAGTGCAGCCAGCTTGGCCTGAGAAAGGAGGGCGGGAACAGCAGGGGCCAACCACTGGTTTACAGGTTTGTATTTCAAAGCCATTTATTTATGATCTGGGGCTCTGGAAAGTTTCCTTAGTCATAGATCCTTTGCAATCTTCCATTCCCCCTGCTCAGGATAGCCAGATGGTGTCACCGGAAATTAGGAGGCTGGGTCCCAAGCCTTCCTCTGCCACTGATTCTCCGTGCCACCAGGAGAAAGTTACCTTAACTCTCTAAATCGGTGTTTCCTCGTCTGGAAAACGAAGGGGTGGATGAGATGATCCCCAAGATTTCTTTCTGCTCTCGCACTGCAAGAGGCCGCACCCCCCGTGCCGAGGAGCGCTGGCAAAGGGCCCCATCTCCCAGAGGCCGCCCTCCTGTCTTTCCAGAGCTGAGGCTGCCTGTCGGCGCAGAGCGTGTGTCGTCTGAGGCTGTCAGATGCAAGCATCATGGAGGACGACTGCGGTCCAGGACCAAAGTCGCCCCCGGAGGTGCCATCCACGCCATGTCACCGAATGACACCCGGAAGTGCTCCTACTTGTGTCTTTCCAACAGTCCCTGCTCAGACAGACAGACAGGCAGACACACAGGCACACCCGCACAGGCACACACCCGCCTGTGTCATCTTCACCGCGGCTCAGGGTGGCATATGTGGTTATCTCTGTAAAAAGCTCTTTTTCATGGATTTTGCCTTCATCTGAGGCACAGAAGGAGTTCCTGGGCTTGCTTTCCATTCACACTCATTTTTCACTTCATTCTCTGCGTTGGATAGGTTACCTGCGGCAGACATGCCAGTCGACATCTCCATGCAGAATCGGCTGTGGCCAGGAGTGGCCAGACACCAGACAATGCTTCCTCCGGGGTGACCTACCAGGGAGCGGAATGGGGGTGGGAGTGGTGTCTCGTGAGACGTGCCTTTCAAGGGAACGCTGGTAGGGGCTGATTCCAAGCTTCCTCTGAAGATAAATTACACGTCTGTGACCCAAGCCAATGTCGCACCTTGATTCATGAAGGGAGGCCAAGTTCCCGACAGCCTGAGGGTGTTGTGGGGTCGGCGCCGCAGAGAAGTGCCCCAGGGCAATGCATGCTGGGATGTGGGGGCCCCCACAGGCACCCCGTCCCAGGCCTGCTCTCAGGACCGCTCTTCCACCAGGTCCGTACACAGGACTTAGTGATAAAAAGGGAGTTCGCACACCGTGCATATCATTCTGTAGAAATTACACGGGCCTTTGTCACATTAGTGACCCGAAAGCCTGCATTAAAAGTATTTTGAAATCAATCCCAGGCCATGGTTTGCTGAGGCCCATCATGGTGCTCGCAGGTCGGCCCTCAGCTGGAAGGTGGGGGGTCCTGCCCCCCCCCGTGTGCCCTGCCAGCCCACCCGGGAGTTAGGTCCAAAAGAGCAGGATCAAGCAAAAAGTGTCCTTGTGGTGGCAGGGGCAAGGGCCAGAGGGGAGGTATGGCAAGAGGAGCCGGTCACTCCCACGCGAAGGGAAGCGAAAACAGCCAGTCAGTTTGCCGAGTGGGCACGTGCGCCTCCACGGCTGCGGGAAGCAAGACGGCGACTGGCCGCCCAGCGGGACTTTAGCGGGGATCTTTCCCTGTGGGTTGCATGGAAAGTTTGTGTGTCACCAGCCTGTGACCTGTTTGGGGTCACTCACACAAAAATGGGGCTGAAGATTCCACTTCCACCGATGGCCAACTAGGATGTCCTGGGCCGATCCTTCCCCTGATGGCATTTACAAAATCTGGAAAACTATTTTTTAAAGACAAATCTGCCTGATGGCATCAGAAAGCAATGAGGCAGCATGAATTTGGGGTTGTTTAGAGACCACCTGAGTGGAAGGGTCTTGACAGAAACTCCAGGCTTTGGTTGAAATCCGAAGGGGCCGCTGCAGGGGGATGAGTGCACCCCTGAGTGAGAGGGAATAGCTCTTGGCCTAATATCTGCGAGAAGGAAAAGCAAGTCTTCCCTGAAGGAAGATAACACCGTTCAGAATCTCAAATTAATGTCTATGTTTTTCATATGTGACGGTGAGCAAGGACATCAAGGCTTTCAAAAAGACAAGAGTCTACCCTGGCCAGGTGGCTCAGTTGGTTGGAGTGCTGCCCACACACCAAAATGCTGCAGGTTCGATTCCTGTCCCGGCAGGGCATATACCTAGGTCATGGGTTTGATCCCTGGTCGGGGCATGTACGGGAGGCAACAATCAACATTTCTCTTACACATCGATGTTTCTCTCTCTCTCTCTATCCTTCCCTTCCCTCGTCTCTCCCCCTCTCTCAAATAAATAAACATATCCTCAGGTGAGGGTTAAACAAAATTAAGACAAAATACAACCAAAACCCAAGAGAAAAAAGGGATAACAGAAATGAACTCACTGACTATCCAGACATGGATCTCTAGAGACAAGGTTAAATCACCAGGACCGATATGCCCATGGAATAACAAGACGGAGGATCTGGGCAAGACCTGGAGAGTATAAAAATGTGTTACACCCGTAGCTAAAACTACAGTATCTGATGTTGAGAATGTGATGGAAAGGTTTAATGGCAGATCGCATGCAGCTGAAAAGAAGGCTAAAGAGCTGCAAGACAGAGAACAATGCCCAAGTGCAGGGTAAAGTCAAGAGGACGGAAAACTACAGAAAAGGGCAGAAAGGGCAAATGGGGCGTGGGAAAAGATCCGACACACACGTGACATCCCAGCAGGAGAAGGGGAAGAGAATAGGTCAGCAACAAATTTTAAGAGATAATTCATGAGAATTGTCCAAAACTGACTAGAGAAATCAAACTCCAGATTCAAAGATCTCTGGGTATCCCCAAGAAGGGTAACCACTCACACACACATCTAGTTACCTCAGAATAAAATCGCTGAAAACCAAATAGAAAGATCCATTTCTAAAAATCCAGCAGGTGGGGTGGGGGTGGGTGGAAACATATCTTAAAAGAAGCAACAAGACAGACGGTGGACTCCTCAACAGAAACAAAGTAGCCAGAAGTCAACAGACTAGTGTCTTCAATACACTATAACAATGTAACAATCAAATTAAAACACTGCACTCAGCAAAATGTCCTCCAAAATCAAAGTTAAGTCCATTTTCACAGGAAAAAAAATGTCACCTGGAAAGCTACACTAAGGAAATACTGAAGGGAGTTATTCAGGGAGAAGAAAATGATCCCAGATGGAATCACAGAAATGCAGGAAAAAACGGGAACCGGAAAGGTCAAATTTGCAGGCAAACCCAAGTGAATATTGGCTATATAAAATGACAACAATAACAATTTCTAGTAGAATTCAAAAATATAAATTAAAATATACATTAATATGCAAAACACAAGAGGGGACCAAATGAAATTAGTGTTCTAAAATCATGGCACTGCCTGGGGATGGTAAAAATACCAATTTATATTAGACTCGTGGGTGCATATTTTTATCTCTAAAGAAACCAAAAAAAAAAAAAGATAAAATAAATACTAGAAAGATAAAAAGATAAAGATACTAGAGGAGAAAATGGAATAATAAAACATAACTAATTTAAAAACAGCAACAGATTTAAAGTAGGAAGGGAGAGTTTTAAAGCAAAATAAATTCAGTTATAGAAAAAATTTTGAAGTTAAGATTTTTGCACATTTGAGTCTTGGCATATAAATATTGATTGTCTCTTTCAAACCAGTAAGCAGAGAATTGCATTACAGTGTGGAAAGTACACTATGGGCAAATTTAGGAGGATTTGCTATAGTAGATATCAAGATTTACAAAGCTTCAGTAATTAAATCAGTGCATTATTGCTGCAAAGATAGACCAATAAATCAACGGAACAGAATACAGATTCCAAAAACTTAGATATATAGGCACACTTGATGGATAACACAGGTGAGTGATGGAGGTGTGGGCAAAGCATAGTCTTGTCAATATACGGAGTCGTGCGAATTGGATACCCGCATGAGAAAAGGAACAAACAAACAAACTTAACCCTACCTCACACCAAACATAAAACTCAATGCCAACTGTCTAAGTAAATGTGAAAGGCAAAACAATAAAGCTTCTACAAGCTAAACATAGGAGAATACCTTAATGACCTCGGGGTAGAAAAAGATTTTGTAAACATTCCACCAAATGCATAAACCATACAGGAAAAGATAGACTAACTGGACTATATTAAAATGAGGAACCCCTTTTGTTTATCAAAAGACATCATTAAGGAAGTAAAGAGAAGTCACAGAGCAGAAGATATTTGCTACACATATAATAGACAAAGGGGTCATAGCCAGAATAATAAAAGGACAGACAGCTCATTTGAAAGAGGAACAGGAAACCTGAACAGGCATCTGACAAGAGAAGATATCAGCATGGCCCATAAACACAGGAAAACTGTTCAACCTCTTTAGTCATCAAAGAAGCACAAATAGAAACCACAATGAACTACCACTATGCAAACACCAAAATGGCTAAAATTTTTAAAGCTGACAATACCAAGTGCGAGCAAGAGTACGGAGCGACTGCAACTTTCATGCATTGCTGGTGAGAATAACAATGGGCCCAGTTCTTTAGACAACTGGTAATATCAACTGAAGTCAAACACAGCAAACCGTGTGACCCAGCATTTCCGGTCCTAGCTGTATGCCCAACCGAATGCATCCACATGTCCAACAAAACTCATGTACACTGATAAACAGCATTATTCGTCATTGTCAGAGACTGGAAACAATGCAAGGGCAGGATGGATACATAAATCGTGATAAATACAGGAGGGGTAGACAGAGAAAAGCACAAAGAAAGGAGCAGGGGGAGGGAAAGAGGCGAGGATGGGTGGGGAAGGAGAATGAGGGGGAGGATGAGGCAAGCTCTGGTCCAGAAAGAAACTTCCTAGTGTTTTCGGTGGCACACAAGAAAACAGCTAAAAACAAGCAACAGAGCCCTTCACTAGACTCCAGAGGCAGTGGTGCGGGAAGCAGAAATTGTCGGTGCCCAAAGGAGGGAAGAGCCCC
>PVKM010026448.1:0-19344 GCA_004027735.1 Carollia perspicillata | reverse complement strand
CCCTTGATAATTGCTTTTCTGAGGAGTCTCACATTTCTATTGAGAACTATAGGAGTTGTTTTTATTTCTCAACACCTGTGAACACATTTTAAATTTCATGCATTGCTGAAAGAGAAAACTCCACCAATCCGTGGAGAGCCAATACAAGAATATTGGATAGAAAAAACATATACATATATATATGATTATATATCATATACATACATATATATGATAGATAAATGATAGATGAAATTTTTTAGGAAAGAAAAATATAAAAGAAAGGAAATTGTCAAACACATGAGGAATTTTGAAACAGATTAATCAAGTACACTTGAAATAGTTGCAAGGAAGTATCAAAAAAGGTACATAAATTACTGAACTAAATATCAAAATAGCAGTTCAATCAATTGATATAACCTAAAGTAAGGATGTATAAAATAACAAGTCTGAAAATAATGGTCAACAAATAGATAGAATATATCCAGTTACTATCAGGACTAAGAAAGAGGATGCAATAACAGAGAAAATAGCAATATATATATATATAATTATATATAAACACATTAATATATTTTAATATATAATTATACATTGATTATATTAATAATTGTATGATACTTATATATTATATATAATTATATATACATACATATATGTATATGTATATAAAGAATATTGTTAACAACCTTGTGACATAATAAATGTGAAAGAAATGCAATAAATAATTTTGTAGAAAAATACATACATTAGAAAAATTATGTTGATAAAAATAGTCTACTTAAAGCAATATTGGAAATGTTAGGTTAACATGGACAGAGGAAATTTTCAAAGGTAATTGATAGGATTGTGGCATAGTTTGTGGTGATGGATTCACAGATTATACTTATCTCCAAATTCATCAAGCCATATGTAATAATTATGCATGGCCATTTGCATATAAAAAGAAAATGTATCTTCTAAGTCCCAAACAAAACAAATTATGAAAATAAATACACACACATACACACAGCTCAGATTATTTTAAATGAGGGTTATAAAACAATTGTATAAAGAGATAATTTACATTATTTTAGAAAGAAGAAAGTCTCTCTGAGTCATTTTATAAAACTGGAATGACTTTTTCACAAATTATGAGAATAGAACCAGTAAAAAGATCACAGGAGAATATCACAGTAAGATAATAAGCAACAAAATCTACAATGGTCTATCATAGACATGTTATGTTTATACCAGAAGTTCAGGTTTATCGATAGAATTATTTATCAAATAAATTTATAACATTTACAGATTTAAATAGGAAGAGCTTAAAATTAGATCAATTGATATTAAGAATGAGCTTTATAAAATTCCACATCCATTCATAATGAAATCCCCTAGCAGCCAAATAACAAATGTCTGCTTCACCCTGATGAAGCACGTATACCAAAAAGCTGCTGGAAATAATATTGAAGAAATGAAGAATTGTTTTATTTAAAATTAAGAAAAAAAACAAAGGCTTGCTATTGCAGCACAATTGAAAAAACACTAGTGAGGCAAATTAGACAAGAAAATAAATTATATCTGTATTTAAAAAGAGGAACAAAAGTCTATCATTTTCACAAGATGTATTTTATTGTAGAAGAATATACTTATCAAGAATTAATATAATAAGAGATTTTGGCTAAGTTGTGTGTATGTGTGTCAACAGCATTTTCATACATTAACAAAAAAATTTAGAAAATATAGGAAGATATTCTGAAGGATATTTTAGAAGGATATTTATGAAGAATCTGGATATAAATCTATCAAAAATTTATGAGGTTTACTTATAAAATTTATAAAACTTTATTGATACTAATTAATACAAAACAAATTACTCTGTTAACATATAAATATAATGTTTTATCTATCGAAGGGATAAATTTTTATCTTAAGAATAAATAACAAAAATACAAAAAGATATAACCTGAGTCAACAAAATGTTTTATGGACAAATATGTAAATAATATAGCCAAGATAAGTGCTTGATAATCATAGGCATTGATGTTAAATTAACAATTTTGTCTGGATAACAAATAAGGAGAGAAATTATTCTGGATCTAATTTTACATATAGTGGTATGTTATCAGGTGGACAAATAATTTTTTTCAGTATTTGATATTCTATTTAGAGATTTCTAATTTTTCTTATATAAAATTATATGCTAGTCTAGTTTTCTTTTCAGTTTTTGTTTTTTATATGCACATTATTATTATTATACATGTTTATATGTGAGTTGTATTTAATTTACCCTGTTCAGGTGCACTGTATTTCAGTATCTAAGGATTCTTGTCCTGCATTAATACTGAGAAATTTGTAGTCATTATCTTTTGCACATTGCTTCACTGATTTATTTTCTTTTTAAAATTTTTTAAAAATAATTTACTTATTTATTTTTAGAGAGGAGAAAGGAGGGAGGAAGAATAGAGGGAGAGAAACATCAATGTATGGTTGCCTCTTGAGTGTCCCTAACTGGGGACCTGGCCTGCAACCCAGGCATGTGCCCTGACTAGGAATCGAACCAGTGACCCTTTGATTCATAGGCCAGTACTCAACCCACTGAGTCACAACAGCCACAGCTCCTGTCCTTGTTTTATGGAAATTTTATTAGATGGTATTGTACATGTGTTTAATGCTCTCTGTTATACTTCATTTTTGGTTATGGTTCTAAAAACTTATTTATTTGTATCTGTCTATTGAAACAGATGTTTATATTTTTTCACTTGTCCAGGGAAAGTTTTTATGTCATTTAACCTGCCACTTTGTCAGGGGCAATCTTCAGAAATTTAGTACCATATTTTTCGGTCCATAAATTTGACCTAGGTTTAAGAGGAGGAAAATAGGAAAAAAATTTGAAGCAAAAAAATGTAGTAAAATATTTAATAACATAAATAACGTAATATTTTAGCAATGTAAATGTAAACAGAACTCAACAGCACAATAAACAACCATTATTCCTCCCAAATTTCTGTGTGGGGATACATCTTCTAGTCTGAAAAATATGGTATGTTTGTGCAATATTTTAATTGAGAAAATAATAGATATTTCTTATAATAGATAAGCATTTATTAGTTTTAAATATTTTTGTTATATATTCTTGTTCTTTCTTAGTAAAACTAAATATAATCAAACCATTCTAAATGTATGACATTCTGACATTTGGGAAGTGAGCAGTTGTTTTTACCTGTCTTGTATGAAAGGTAAACTGTTTCATATAAGACTGTTTCATAGTCTTATATGAAATCTTAATCTTATATTTAGAAAACTTAAATAAAATATATTAAGTTTATCCATCTTATAATCAATTAAAAATTATTCATCTATTACGTACAGTGTACTTTGGTTGGTGATCAAAAGAATACATGTTTTTTGTAGTACTTTTTCTGTTATTTTCTCAGGGAGCTTACCATTAGTGACTTGAGTTGAATAAGTAGATACTTAAACACACACATAAATCCATATATACACAAAAAGAAATGTGTATGATTATCAACTAAAAATAAAGATAAAATATATAAAATACTAAATTTTAAGTGTATGTAGATCACTTTATATTTAGGGGATTAAAATTATTACTCAAATTGATTTATATTTTTACAGTCATAGACTTATAGTTTCTTTGCAAGAAATATTTTTAATTCATTTAACAAACAATTAAAAAATGAAATCTTTGAGTTTCTAAGATTTCAATAGTAAGAAAAAATAAATAATAAGTATAATTTTGTTGCAAAGGTAATAAAGTAGGGTAGGTATAACCAAAGATAGAGATGATTTTAACACATGCAATTACTTTAGAGATATTGATTATGAAGCCAATTAATTTTTCTTTTAATCCTTGATGGCATAATGTTTTGTTATATTTTAAATTAAATACAATCTAAATCCTCATCCTGATAAAAAAATCCTCAACCTTTAAAAAAAGGACAAAATTTCCAGTATAGAGCTTAAGGCTTGTCAGGAAAAGATTTTAACATTATAACAAAATAGATAAGAACTAGAGATCTACTAGTCTCGAGGGACCCACAACCTTGTTTTTTTTTTTTTTTTAAGATTACTTTAAAGGCTATTTTTGAGAAGTTGTAGAAGATTAAGAAATAATGTATACAACTGCTCATGATTCACACTGATAAAATAATAGAATCAAAATGCATGCACTTATTACAAATTCACAAAGAGCAGCTCAGCTAATTCCTCCAAGGTGAAATGTATATATTTCTTTGCTGAAGAGACAGTGAAGGAGTGATAAATTGAAATGCTACTGGAAATGAGAATAGAGTGCTGGTCCCACATTCTATTGTCAGATCTTTCAACATCTTTGTGCAGGCCCTTGACCACTTATTCTGTGAGTGGATTTTCCTTTTATGAAGCATGCTATAGTATAAATCTCAGAAACAGATAGTGTTATACTTGGATGCTGTGTATCTGTATAACTGGGAACTGAAATCTAAGCAGAATCTAGAATTTTGGGGGTATAGATAAAGACATATGGTATCCCCTATATACAAACTTCTCACCACAGCTTTATAGCCCATGTACACATTCTAATTAACAAAAAGCCATTTGAATAGTCCAAATGAAAAATTACAAAATTGTTTCTGTCTTACATAAATTTCAGACTTTTGCTGAATCACCAACTTAAAGAATGGGCAAATATCTTCAAATATTGTGGCTAACACAATTTTCAGTCAAAAGTTTTAGTTTAACCTAATGATTAATACATTTACACTGAAAACAATAAATAGCACAACAGAAAATTATTGTCATTAGTTTGCTCCAAATGAGTATAACTGATCGTAAGTCTATAGAAATGAAATAAATAAACAATTCCCCAAATCTTGATATAGGGATATTTAACTTCTTTAAATATTTGGAAACCTAAAGAGATGCTGCTCATTTTGCTTATAGGTATTAATAGCTATGATAATAGAAATTAAAATATTATATTTAAAGGTATGTATCAATGAATTCATTAACAACGATAAGGCTATTGAACTGACAAAACTAATAGATTAACAATATTTTTTTTCTTCCAGAATAGTGATGAGAGAAATTCTTTTATGTGTTTCCAATGGAAAAAAAAATGTCTGGCTTAATGGAAAATATCTGAAATCTTTTTGCCTCTGGATTCGATCTATTGAAATAGGTTATTTAGGTTGGATGTGGGAAAAATGTGGACTTTTACAGTAAAGGCCTCAGTTTTCCAAAAGCTTTGCAGCAAACTGTGAATGTTCTTTGTTAATGTGCCCAATGGGATGAGTGGAGTGGCATTCTTCCAATTTTTAAATACTGTTATACAGGAAGAGTCGTAGACATCAACTGAAGTTTTTCTTGAGTCTTTGCTGAACACTGACCAGATAATTTAGTGAGGATAATTCTGACCCTGAGGAAAGACTCAACAGAAATTAACAGGCAGAACAATCTCAGGAGCTCACACAAGGCCCAGAATGGTTTGTGTCCAATAGCCAAAATAGAAAAACCTTATGATCTCTGAGGTTTTGGTTAAAGTACTCATTGTTACTGTCTCAATAATAAGGGGAAATTGGCCCTAGACTAAAAGCCTCTCTGGTCCAATCTAACAAGTAAACAATCTAACAATCTAAAAAGTAAAAGCAAATCTTAAAAAAGATCAAATAATATTTCATGTTTAACATATTTGAAGTATGGGATTTCCATCATTCTTTCATGTTTCATGAATAAAATTTGAAAAGAAAATAATAAAATATGTGAAAATGATCTTTTCAGCTGTGTAAAATTAAACTTCTAGAACATATATTTCAAAAAGACCATTTCGTTCATGGAAATTGCTCATAAAAAGTTATGTAAAGTTTTTCATTAGATTGAAAAACTAAGAGAAACTAAAATGGATATTTAATATTATTAATTAAGATTAGGTTATAAGCCCATTATAAAATTAATAGCATTATTTATTTGGGCTTTTCTATTTTAGGTAGTTTATGGAAGAATATGCATGGTTGTTTCTAAGAAAGTCTTAGTTACCTACATTTTAAAATTTTTTATGCTGTTACAATTGTCCCTGCTTTTTCTCCCTTTGCCTACCTCTATCCAGCCCCATCACCTCCCTTCCCTCAGTCAATCCCCATATCATGTCCATGTCCATGGGTCACACATAAATGTTCTTTGGCTAATCTCTTCACCATCTTTCATCCAGTCCCCACTTCCCCTCTGACAACTGTCAGTCTGTTCCCTGTATCTGTGCTTCAGTTTTTACTTTATTTGTTAATTTATTTTCTTCATTAGATTCCACATGTAAGTGAGATAATGTAGCATTTGTCTTTCACTGATTGGCTTATTTCACTTAGCATAATATTCTACAGGCTCATCCATGCTGTAGCAAAAGGTAAGAGTTCTTTCATTTTCATTGTTGCATAGTAGTACATTGTGTAAATGTACCAAAACATTTTTATCCACTCATCTACTGATGGGAACTTGTCTGTTTTGGCTATTGTCTGATTTGGCTATTGTAAATAATGCTACTATGAACATAAAGACACATATATTTTTTTGTATTGGTGTTTTGGGATTCTTAGGATATATTCCCAGAATTGGAATGCTATAAGACCACTGTAATAATAAAAAACTTAGTACTGGAATAATGGCAAGCATATACATAAGTGAAACAGAACACGGAGCTCAGAAATAAACACACACCATTAAGGTCAATTAATATTTGACAGAGGCAAGAGCATATGATGAATCAAAGTCTCTTCAATAAGTGGTGTTTGGACAACTTGACTGGTACAAGCAAAAAAGTTAAACCAGACCCCTAGCTTATACCATATACAAAAATAACTTAAAAATGGATAAAAGACTTAAATGTAAGTTGTAAAATCATAAAAATCTTAGAAGAAAACATAGGCCATAAAATCTCAGGTATCTCACATAGCAATATTTTCAGCAATATATCTCCGACAGCAAGGAAAACAAAGGAGAAAAAATGAATGGGACATCATCAAATTAAAAATCCTCTGTACAACTGAAGAAACCATAAGCAAGATGAAAAGGGAACCCACTGAATGGGGGGAACATGTTTGCCAATGATGAATCTGATAAGCATTTAATTTAAATTTAATACAATTTAATACAAAATATACAAAAAACTAATACAACTTAACACCAGGAAGACATAATTTGATTAAAAAATGGGCAAAGACCTGAATAGACACTTCTCCAAAGAGCACATATAAGTGGCCCGTAGACATAGGAAAAAATGCCCAACATCACTATTACAGAGAATCAAATTAAAACCACAATTTAGAAAATAAAAGATACTATATGATAACATCCATGCCTTTAAAGAATTTCAGCTAGCTAAAGTGCCAACGGTTTGGTTGAAGCAATGGAAGTTCAGATATGATTTGCATTCATCTAATTGTTTAACTTTACATCCATATCCACTTTCATTATGTCTTATGCTAAGTGAAATAAGCCAGTCAGAGAAATACAAATACCGTGTGATTTCACTCATATTTGGAATCTAATGAACAAACTGAACCAACAAGCAAAATAGATAAACTCATAGATGGAGAGCAGGATGGCAGCTAAAGGGCAGGAGAAGTTAAGGGGTAGAAGGGTTGAGCAAAAGGAAAAAAGGCCATGGACATGGACAACAGTGTGGTGATTGTGGGATTGGGAGGAAGTATAAGGGGACTAAATAGTAATGGAAAAAATACAATAAACAATTTAAAAAAACACAATGAGATATCACCTCACACCTGTCAGAATGGCTACCATCAATAAGTCAACAAACAAGTGCTGGCAAGGATGTGGAAAAAAAGGAAACCCTCGTGTCCTGATGGTGGGAATGCAAATTGGTGCAGCCAATGTGGAAAACACTATGGATTATCCTCAAAATTATTAAAAATGGAACTTAATTTTGACTCAGCTACTTACATTTTATAGCATTCTACTAGTTAGCAGGAAGATGTTTATGAAATAAGTAGTCTTTTCCTTAAGATTATTGAGGATAAGAAATGTTCTTTTCATTCTTGCATATTTTTAAAATTTAATTATCCACAATGAATCTCTGCTACTTACAGTATTTCCACTTAATTGCAGCTATTATAAACTTAATTAAACAGGAGCTGTGATTGCTTTATTTCTTAGTAAAGCATCTGCAGTTTAGAGTGAAAACATTAATGCACTTTTCCATGCATTTGTCAGTTACTTCAAAAATATTAAAAATAGTGTTTTTATGATTTATTCTACCTTTTCATAAAAAATGAATTGGATGATCTATATAATTTTTCCATAATATATTTAATACAGAATTATTACAAAAATAGATGCTGCATTTTCTTTTCATTTTTTATTTTTTTAGTTTAAATATATAATTTATATTATATTTTCTCCATTACTATTTAGTCCACTTATACTCCCCTCCCCTCAGCAAATACCACCCTGGACATTGAATTTTTAAATTCAGCTATTCTCATCTAAAATGTGTATACATTTGTTTTTGTGTATGTGCATGTCTGTGTGTTTCAACTAAAAGAAAAGGGCAGGGATTGAAATAATAATTTTTTAAGTCATTTAAAATTTTAGAAGCTTTATTTTTTTTCTCCAGGCATTCACATCTGATTATACACATTTTATTTTTATAAATTGTTTATTTTATAAACAGTGCCATGTTAGGGCACTGTTTAACCAAAAGTGATTCTCACTCAATTTGCTACATTCAATGAGTAAACAATTAGAATATTTACTTAAAAAGCTTTCATTCTCTGTGCCGATATAATTTGTATTTCAGAACATTCTTACATGACAAAATAAAATGGGAAAATAATGTCATCATTTTATTGTTTTGCTGTTCATTGGCTCTAGGTTTGTTGGCCAATGTGAAAGACTAGATACCCAATGCTTTCTTCTTCATAAAATATTAGCAGCTTGGGTGATTCTGATTAAGCTACGTAGTTTTTCACATTTCTCAGCGACTATGAATAGATTTATCTTATTTTATTTTATTTTTTTAAGATTTTTTTTTGATGGGGAGAGAGAGAGAGAAACATCAATGTGTGGTTGCCTCTCATGTGGCCCCTACTGGGGACCTGGCCAGTAACCCAGGCATGTGCCCTGACTGGGAGTCAAACCGGTGACCCTTTGGTTTGCAGCCTGTGCTCAATCCACTGAGCTATGCTAACCAGGGAAGATTTATTTTATTTTTAAAAAGATTTTATTTATTTATTTTTAGAGAGAGGGGAAGGTAGGGAAAAAGAGAGTGAGAGAAGCATCAATGTGTGAGAGATACATCGACTGGTTGCCTCTCAAATGCCTCCAACTGGGAACCTGACCCATAACCAGGTATGTGTCCTGACTGGGAATCAAACCAGTGACCTTTCAATTTGTAGGTCAGCACTCATTCCACTGAGCCACACCAGCCAGGGCACATAGATTTAATATATGCAAAACTGAAGAATGTATTAAATAGACTTACTTATCTGAGCATTTTTTTAGATGCTAAATGATTTGGGTTATTTACCACTTTCAGAGAGCTTGTTTTAGGCTTATGAACAAGTTAAATAACATGATTTTATGATGTGAATTTTAGAACAGTATTAAATTATGTTTCTGTGCAAAAATATTAAAGGAGATTTTGATTTTTCCAATTGTTTTTGGAAGAAAAGTAGGAATGTTAAGGGGATTTGTTTATTTACACATTACCTTTTAAGGTTTACTACCACCTGGGGAAAATATGTATTTTATACATGCTTTCATCCTTTCAAAATATCAACATATCTTTAAGTGACTTTTTACTGTGTATACTTTTGTTAGAACAACTTTACATTTATAGAGAAGTTGATAAGGTACTATAGAGAGTTCCCAAATATGCACAACCAGTTACCCATATACTCATATGTCACATGACCATTGTATACAAGTTACAATTAATGAACTAATATTGGTACATTATAATGAACTAAAGTCCATATGCTACAGTTTTTGCCTAATTTCCTTTTTATGTGCCATGATAACATTTAGGCTATTGCGTTACATTTATTTATCATGTATTTTTGGATTTCTCTTGGCTATAACAGTTGAATGTCCTTCAGCTAGGAGTTCCTGATATTTGTGTCATGGTAAGATTGGAGTTATCAATTTTGGGGGAAGAACACAGTTATAAAGTGTCATTCTCATCACATAAAAGGCCTAAACTCTCAGTATGATTATCCCCCATTAATGTTAACCTTCATGACCTAGCTGAGGTAGTGTTTGCCAATTTTCTCTATTATAACATTATTCCTTTTCCCTTAATTTCCATACATTAGTTTTTGAAATGGAGTCACTATTCACACTGCAGAATTATGTCTCTACTTTTTAAGGACACAGTATTTATTAAGTTATTTAAAACTCTAATGCATGAAAGATTAGTCTTTCATTTTATTAAAATAATTTATCCAATTATTTATTTATATCATCGTGGACAGATGGATATTCATTTTAAAGTTGGTTAATAGTTCAATGCTATTTTATTTATTTTATTCCTGAAACTTTTCTAGTCTGGACACTGGGATCCATTTTAGGTATCCAAGTAGTCATGGTACCTCCACTTTAGGTAGTTCCTGGGATTTTATTTATTTAATTATTTATTTAGACAATTCCATCTTTACGTGTATGTAACACAGGAGGTCAAGCCTGGGGTTCTCAACTGTTCATTTGGATGAACAAAAAAAATCCACAAGGAGGACTGAGTGAAATAGATATTGTTCTAATTACTCACATTATAGGGAGCTCCGACAGTGCTGGGTCGGCAAGCAGGACCACATACTTCTGTCACTTAGATTTGTCTCAGACAAAGGAGACACATGTTTTACACACGACTCTAAACTACATTACTGCAATGTAAAGAAAGAGTCTAGACATGGCCACATGACAGGAAACCACTCCCAAAGGTGATAGGGAGGAAGTTACGATCTGTTTCCAGAACAATACACATTCCTTTGGGCCAGTGATCCTCTAGCCAGCCTTCTATCACAGGGGGTGGAAGGAGCCAGGTCTTGAGCTCCTCCCCAACTTCGCTCCTCTACCTCACAATTTTCATGTCAGTTTTTCCAGACAGAGAGTCCAAGGGTGGTAAAAGCTTCGGTGTATTTTATCTGTGTACCACAGATATAGTAAAAGCTATGCACTAAGACTAAAAGTGTAATAAGTAAACCAATTTGACTTAGGATGAGGGATCACCACCAATAGTCGGTAGCAGTTATCATCATAATATTTTTGCACAGGGTTGTTGGCATCAACCTTCATTTGAAGTCCTGTTTCTGTATTTACTACATATGGATATGGGCTGTCATATTTCTATCTGAAATGTTGATGGCCACCCCACAACATCCCAAACTGCATATGTGAGCCATGGCTTGGTACAGTTGGCCTCTTCTCTCACAATGGAAAACAGATTTTCATGTGTCTGCCTAAGAAGGGGTTGGCAGCCTTCCAACTTTGCAGTCAGTTCTCCAACTTTGCATTCAGTCCCATTGTGCCTGGCTCACAGGTTGGATCAACCAGGACGTTCCAGCAGAGGCAGCAGTGGGAAATTGAGTGCAGACACAGCTGTCTGATAGGTTGTTCACAGCAGCCAGCATTCCAGCCCATAGGCGGAAGGTGTTGTCTTCAGAGAATCTAACTAGACAGCCCTCAAGAGTTTGACAGAGAAACCAGGTAAACAAAGTCATGGTATACATTCTATAAAAACAGAAACACAAAGGTTAATGAATACAGCAAGTCATAAGCTGGTTTCTGAGTCTGTATCTGTCAGATAAGAAGATTTCCTCGTGCAAGGCTTTTGCTAGAATGAAATTAAGCTGTGACAATCTGATAGATCCTCTGTATTTGTAGTGTAAATGTCTCTTGTGACATCATCTGTTGTTCAGGTAAATTCTGTATGGGTGACATTGCATCAGTAGTTCTTAAATCTCGAATCAAATGGTGAAACAAAAATGAAACATTAGCTTGACAGAAAACTGGAGAAATTCAGGAGTCTAGTTCATAGGTGAGAAATAAAATTTTACAGACAATTCACTGCAAAAGAATACTTTCAATAACTGAATACAGTAGATTTTATTGAAACATATTTTTCTCTAAAATCAACCTCATTTTTGTCAAAGAGCCAAAATAAAACCAATTTATTTATTGTATTAAGTCTAGTTTCAATTTGTCCTGAACATTTGTGTAAACACAACAGGGATAGAAATTCATCTTAGAAGTTCTTTAAGACTGGTTTGCTGGAACTTACACAAGGAACTTTTAGACAAACTTCTGTCAGCACTCAGGGCTCACATACACATACCTGTTATCAGGCTTTGCCTATGGTACCTGTATTCCTCAAGGTCTTGAGGTTTCCACCATGCTGTTTTTAGGAAAGCAACCTATGCTCCTTGTCTGGAAAGACTACTATGAACCACATGACCAAACACAGTATTGGAGCCATTTTTTCAGTAGGCTTTTATTGGCTTCAAAAGTCAATCTCAGTTTCTCAAGGCTTTCTGGTAACAATCACAGTTTGCCTCCTCATGTCATAATATGACATCCAGTCAAATTTTGGTTAATAAAATTACAGTTGGAAACTGGCTCTGTATGTCTGGTTATGAAGAAATTAGATTACTATTGGATTTGTGTAAATGAACATATTGTCAGGAAAAGAACAATACTCACTCATTAAGAATTTCTAGATCCCAGAGGGATCAGCCAGGGAGAAAAATACAAATACTTCATTATTGCTGGTGAAATAATACTTTATCAATAAAAATAGATTTTTTTCTTATGCCTAAAAAACAACTGATTAAAAATTAGCAATATCTTAAAGGTTATAAAAGTTACAATTATCTTCATTTTATTATGTCCCATAATTAATTTCTGTTCATCCTGATCATTTGCAAGAACTTCTATAAATCCAGTCATTTCACAAAAGTCCAGTAATTTTCACACATTTCAAAAACATGATTAAAAAAATCCATTCTCAGAAATATGTGATCCAAAACAAGTCGGAGTCCTCTCCATGAACCCATCCAAAGATACAACGTATTGTTGCAAATGCATCAGAGTAAAACGATGACTCTTTACAAATGACAAAACTTAAAATTACAGGGTTACAGATTTGAATATAATGCAATTAACAAAGGAATTTTCTTCCTTGTAATAACATTTTAATATAACGACTAAAATTATAAATGACAGTATATCAAAACATTTAATTTCTAGAACATCCACTTTAACAATAATACTATGTGTATACAAATAGAACATACTTAATATTTATCTGACAAAGCTTCCCATGTACTCTAAGTATATTAAACAGGCCTAATCAGTTCACAAATTTCTCCCTTATAAAAGAGGGAGAAAAAAATTCTTAGGTCTTCCAGGGGCCCATTAGAATAAATTGAAGTCATTTAAAAATTTTCTTAAAATTTAAACTTATGGAAGGCTGTCAAACAGACTTAAGCAAAAGATTATAACATAAACTTGTTGTAAGATAACACATTTTTATGCTAATAAGTTCAAAAGACATTAATTAATCTTAAAACTGGTTTTCAAATCAAATAATTTGTCCAGACCACAGGATCCTGCTTAATTTATGTAAGTATTTAATTTCTTTAGGCCAACAATGTATTATACCCTATAATGCCATCTGGAGGCAGAAAATGTATCACATGTAATACACAGATGAACACATCACATACAGATTACGCACACAAAGACTATACATATAGCACAAGATTTCATTTGCTTGTCTCTTTGTTTTTTTCCTTCTACATAACCCTTCTTCAGCTTACAAAGATCCTCTGCAATTTTCCTAGTCCCTTTTAGTTTGCCATTATAACACATGTAGGAATTAGAATAATTTAAATTTCTGTTCCCTTCAAACTATATTGCCATAATTTACAACACTTACTATCAAAACCATACAACTTGTTTTTAACTCACTTTGAATTATTAACTTTTAAAAACCTCAATTTCCAATTATAGCCAAATATAAGCAGCCTATATTCTCTAGGTTGACTTTTATGAACACATGTCATCAACTGTAGAAACATAGGTTCTTTTATTGGGAAATACACTCACTTTCAAGAAACACACCTTTTGCAAAGACACTTACTAACAACTCCAAATGCACTCCACAACCTCCCTGCAACACAAATCAAAAGCTGGTAAACCCAAGAGTTGTCTAGAAATAATCATTTTAGTATTTCAAACTATTTTAGATATTGAATAATTTTAATCAAAATTCACTAATTTAGAAAGGAATAGCTGAAATAAATCAAATCAGATCAGCTATAGCTAAGGTTTTTTTCAACCCTTTTGATACGAAAATTTGCATATTAAGAGATTGTAGGTTAAGAGATTACATATTAAGAGATTGAGATGAGGTGTTTGCATTTCAAAGACAGACTTTGGTTTTGGAGTTGCAGAGTGGGGCAGGGGTAGTAGGATGGGATGTTGGCATTTATTAGCTTCAAAAGCCTACATTAGTTCAGAGACAGTCTCTAAAATTTCTTATTAACTTTTTAAAAAATTTATCTGTGCACCTCCTAGAAGCCTTTATTTATTTATTTATTTATTTATTTATTTTTATTATTTATGCTGTGCTGAGTGTTTATTTGTAGACTCTAGCTAGAGTTTCCTCTATTTTTAAAATATTTTATTTATTTATTTTAGAGAGATGGGGAAGAGAGGAAAAGAGAGGGAGTGAAACATTGATGTATGGTTGCCTCTAGCACACCCCACACTGGGGATATGACCTGCAACCCAGGTATGTGTCCCGACTGGGAATCAAACTGGCAATGTTTTGGTTCATAGGCCTGTGCTCAATCCACTGAGCTACACCAGCCAGGGCCTCCTAGAAGCTTTTAACTGCCAAATCAACATATACTTCCCATTTATCAGACCCTTGACCAAAAGAGAAACAAGAACAAAACTTAAAGCAAAGACAAAGTTTCAAGGAGGGCTTATCTCCTCATGTTCCTAACTCAAGTTCATCCTCTAATTTGCCTTAATTTTATACTTCTACTCTTCTTCCTTTTCTGCACATGGGTCCTCTGCAAGGCCTGTGGGAGGATTGGGAGTGTCCCCCCAATACCGGTGCACTGCCCCAGGATTACCCCCGCCATTCCCTAGTCTCCGGATTTCCTTCACTATTCCCCACCCAGCATGTTGTCTTTCAGAGTTGACTCGACTCAGGAATTTTGGGGGGTGTGAGTCCTGCCCATGACTACGCCAACTGTAACACAGGAGGTCAAGCTTGGGGATCTTGACTGTTTCTTTGGATAAGCTGAAAAATCCACAAAGAAAACTGAGTAGAATAGACATTGCCTATATTATTCACTTCATAGGGAGCTCTGATGGCGATAGGTCAGTAAGCAGGCCTGAATACTCCTGAGTGTGATATTTAATTTACAGGGTCCCACACGAAGGAGGCATGTGTCTTACACGTGACTCTAAACTACATTACCTCAATATAAAGAAAAAGTCAAGAAGCAGAACAGGAAAGGAAGTCACTCCCAAAAGGTGATAAGGAGGAAATTACAGTCCATTTCCAAAACAATAGACATTCCTTCTGGCCAGCCATCTGACTAGCCTTCTGTTACAGTTATTGGAAGGAGCCATATTTTGAGCCATCCCAGTGTGTGTGTTGTGTGTTTTGCACTTTAAAATGTACCGAGCTCATCTTTTTTTTATATATCCTTCACCAGACCCAGAATCAGCAATTTCTCTAAGCAACACTGGCTTCTTTTATAGGAGAATGACAAGATATGAGAGCTACTTGTCGTGTTATATTGGAGTATCATTTCTTTTAGGCTCTCTCTTCTGACAGAGCAAGAAAAGATATGAGTGCCTCACAAACACATATACATAACTATAAATATTTCTAGGTAAATGCAAAAAGCTACTCATGAGTCCTTTCCAATGTCTTCAATTCTAATCTATTGACACATAGATCATTCTAACCTCTCCTTGCTAATCTGTAACTATCAGACCATTAGTGAGAAATAAAGTTTTCATTATCTGTCATTCATTTAGTTAATTGTTCAAATCAAGTAGCTATATATACTATAATATATCAATATCCAAATTATTAACTCGTGTTTCCCATAGTAACATTTTTACAACTGTACTATTCTGCTATGTGCAGTTTCTTTGCATTTGGTCTTATAGAACCCACCCATGTCCAAGTAACTTAGATCAGCATCTTTCCCTCCCATCCCCTGCACTAAGGTTGTTTTATACATTTGTAATACAGTTAGATTTTTTCTGTCTGAGCTTGCACTCCGTCCTGTGGTCTTCTGCCTCCTAAATGATTTTTAAATACTTGCATATATTACAGTTCAGTTTTGTGATATAAAATATCAGGGTTTAATATATATTTATGTAGCATTATGTATATGTGATTACATTACAATGCAGAATATTTTCACTGCCTTATCAATCTCTGCACTTAGTTATTCTTATGTCCTCTAAACCTCTGGTAGCCACTGAGTTTTATACTACCTCTATAGATTTGCTTTTTCCAGAATGCCACATAATGGATTCACAAATTATGTAAGATTTCCAGGCTTGTATCTTTCCCTTAGCAAGAAGCATTTAAGTTTCCTTTATTTTTTGTGGCTTAATAACATTTATTTTTATTGGTGAATGATATTTTGTTACATAGATGTATCATACTTTGTTTATTCATTCACATATAAATATCCTAAGAAGAACATCTTCTTTCCAGTATTTGATGATAATAAATAAACCTTTTATAAAAATTTTTGTGTAGATTTTTGTTTCAACATAAGGTCTAAAATAAATTTGACAAATCACTAGGAGCCCAATTACCGAATCATACATAAGACTGTGTTCACCTTTGTAAGAAACTGCTAAACTGTCTTCCAAAGAGTCTATAACATTTTTCATTCCCAGCAGAAATGAAGGAGAGTTCTTCTTTCATTAATTTTATGTTACCATTTGGTATTGTCAGATTTTTTTATTACAACCATTTTAATAGATATGTAGGAACACCTTATTGTTAGTTTTATTTTATTTTATTTTTTGGATGAACTGAAACTTTTATTTATTTATTTATTTATTTACTCATTTATATTTAATCTTTATTGTATTTTTTTCTATTACCATTTTGTCCCTTTATACCCCTCCTCCCCCAGCAGTCACCACATCATCATTCCATGTCCATGAGTCCTTTTTCCTTCTTGCTTAGTCCCTACACCCCCTAAACTCCCAATGTGCAATTCCATGATGGCGCATGATGTTGAGCAGTATTTCATACACTCATTTGCCAGCTGTATATTTTTGTATGTTAGGTATTTGCTCAGATTATTTTTTAAATGTTGATGTTCATTTTTTATTATTGATTTTTAAGAATATTTTGTATATTTTACTGTAAATCTTTATATTTGCTTTGAAATAAGTTTTCTTTCAGTCAACAGTAGTCCTTTTCTTTCTTAACAGTGCCTACATTAGAACAATTTTCCATTTCAACAAACTTTCAAATCAATTATTTTGCAAAATTTATGACTTTGGTTTTGCATCTCAAAACACATCACCAAACCAAGAAATAAGTTTGGGGTAGCTTTTTTCCTAGGAGTTTTCTAGTATTGTTTTACATTTAGTTTAAGAAGTAGAGTGGGTTGGGTTTTTTTGTGAAAGATTGGTCATCTGTCTCTAAATTGATATTTTGGCATATGATGTCTATTTTTTTAGAGCCATTTGTTGAAAAGTCTGTAATTTCTCCATTGAATCACCTTTATTCCTGTTGTTGAAGACTAGTTTACTATATTTTTATTCCATTTAAAGGCTCACTATTTTTTATTAATTGATATATCTGTTCTTGTGCTAACAGCATAATGTCTTTATTATAATATATTTATCATAAATCTGAAAGTAGGGTAGTATTTGTCCTCTAACACTGTTCTTCATCAGTTATTTTGTTTGTTATTTAGGGCTCCTGCTTTTCCATACAAACTTAGAATTAGTTTGTAGATATCTGTAATATAGCTTGTTTGAATTTTCATTGGAGTTGTTTTAGACCTAGAAATCATTTTAGGAATGATTGTCATTTTAAAATATTGTTTTTCTCTCTATGAACAAAAAATGACTCCATTTATTTAGATGTTCTTTGATGTCTTTCATCAAAGACTTAAAATTTCTCCTCCACAATCCTGCACATATTTTGTTAGAAATACATGTATATGCTTTTTATTATTGTAATAGATACACCATGCTAATGCTAGTCAAAAGTTACTGGAGTAGCAATATTAATTTCAGACACAGCTAAATTCAGAACAACAAAATTATTAGATTTAAATGGTGGCATTAAAAAATAAGGGATCAATTCTCCTTGAGGACATGATTTTTTATCTCACATTGTTTTTTATGGTAGGCTGACTTTTTATTTGAAACTATCACATATATTTTTCAGAAACACTAACATGGCTTATTTAGAATTACCCAAAGACTACTCATTATAAGAAATTAATTACATTACTTGGCTCATGAGTGTCATAAATAAGAAACAGGATAGAGTCCTCATGATTTATGACATTGCTCTATGAATAAGTAAAAATTATATAACATTACCTACCTTTAAATGTTATATATTATATAGTATTTTTGAATATGCATGTTTTACAGTACCTACTTAAATGTAATTAAAATAATTTCTAGATATATTCATTTTTATATTCATATGTAAAACAGATGATTTTGAAAAGTCAATGAGATAAAATGAGACCATTTATCACAGTATCTGATACAACAGGATAAAATATTATTTGAAAAAAACAATAGATATATGATAAAAAGAGTGAATGACATTTGGCTTCAAATGTAAGTTGCTTTGCTCTTAGCTTTTAGGATCTCCATTTGTGAAAGATATTATGGATACAACCAGACTCATAGAGAAGCACATTTAGTTGCTACTATACTTTGCCTTCACTGGTTTCAGACATAGGGAATGCTATTAAAATGGTGACAAAATATTAAATAACTGAAAAACTACAGTGAGAGAATGTGTTAGAATAGGTTATCTTCAAACCATAAGTTAGATAAAGCTTCATATCCACATTGACAAACAACACAAATCTAATTACAGTGAAAGAGTAAAGAAAATATTTTGTTAACCAAAAAAGAGAAAGTAGAAAACAAAACACCTCATGATAAAAAATGCTTGGAATGCAAACATGGTTAAGTAGCTGTTGTTTGGCCCAAAATTGTACCTACAACTGTAATTAGATTGAGTTGTGGTAACATTTGTGATTCCAAATGAATACAAAAACATTTCACAATTTCCTACTATATGTGTTGTGTATTTCACAATGTAAACTTTAGAAATGTCAG
>PVKM010026447.1:0-19343 GCA_004027735.1 Carollia perspicillata | reverse complement strand
TGCACATAGAAAGACAGTCCATAAATGCTTGTTTCATTGAGATAAATTCATCCCTGGGGTCAAGGAGCTAACGGCTTGACATAACCTCAGGAGTGCGGGTCTTCCAGAGAGTGTCTCTGTGTAGCAGACATGTTTATCATGCAGGGTTAGTGGCCCCTATTTTTAATTTACCTGATTCTCCTTACAGTATTGACTTTTGTTCTTAAATAATTCCTTATTTACATCTGAAGATCAAAAATCTTTCAAGCCAATGCCCTGCCTACACATTCATTTATAAGCTGTGCTCACGAAATGCTAAGGAGTAGTTAAAAATCCTTGACATGAAAAATGTGTTGTAAAACAAAGTTTTAAGATGGACCAAGTGAAGAAATACGTAGCTCTACTTTTATGGAGCAGCGTTAGGGAGAGCGTGGGTCTGCAGGAGCCCCGAGTTGATTGCTTCCTGCAACAGGTGTGGGTGAGAAGCAGCCATCGGAAGAATGAGCAAAGCCTGCCATCTACAGGTCGGCACGTGTATCGCCGCACCAGCACCAATAGAGCCTGAATCGAAGAAGGTATAGGAAATCTTGGGTAACACACAGAGATGTGATGTCAAAAGAGATGATTCTTGCTGCATTATTTGGAGTCAGTGCTTTGTTCCTGTCCTTAAATGTAGTTGCAGAAGCAAAAGTTAAAACTGGCTAAAAGGCATTCGTTGTAGAATCTTCACTTGGCAAAACTGAAGATGGCAAACTGTTTATCTCCCATTTTTACTTTTATCACGGTGTCCTTTTTTTTTTTTTTTTTTTTTTGCATTGTGTTTATCTCCATGCATCTCCCCAGGAGTCAGTTAGCTCCTGCAGTGCAGGGGCCCGGAGAATTCCTTTTGGCACGCCCTCTTGCCTAGCACAGAGTCTGACACCTGGCAGATCATTGGGCGCGCAAATGATGAAGGGAATAAGAATAAATGAGTAAGAAAGGGAATCAATACTAATTATTTCTGCATTGCCATTTTGACAATATGGAAGGAACTTAAGAGTATTATGCTAAGAGAAATAAGTCAGGTGGAAAAGGACAAGAACTGTATGATTTCACTCACACGTGGGATGTAAAGCAAAAAGCAACAAATGAGCAAACGAAACATACAATCAAACAAAAGACCAAAAGTGTAGATGCAGAACAAAACAGTGGTTGCCAGAGAGAAAGGGAAGCCGGGGGAGGGTAAAGGAGGTCAAATACATGTTGACAAGTGGAAACTAGACTTCGTGTGGAGGGAAGTATACAGTGGAGTGTACAGGAGCCATATTACCAACCTGCACACCTGAAATTGATATCGTGTTAGTAATCAATGTTACCTTAATAAATTTTTGAATCAAATTATGTCTGGGCCTTCTTGTTCCAGATTACATACATTTATGATTAAAATGCAGCCTAAATATGTGTAGGAACACACGTATATTGCTGTACAAGTGTGAGTGTGGCTTTGTGTGCACATTTGTGTCTGTCTGATAGGTTGTTTTGCGACTCCTGCAATACATCAAGGGGTTTAACACTTTTTATTAAAATCTGTATATCTGTATATCTTAGATCTTATAAATGTGGCTTTAGGGTTCCAGCTATGTCATTTTATCAGATGAAATGTTCTGAAAGATTTATTTTATTTATAAAGTGAATGTGGCCCCAAGGCCACAGTCATTGCTTCTCATTTATTTAGTCCTTTCTGCACTTGCTTGTCGAGTCCCAGGCAGACGAAATGAGAGCCAAGGAAAAATGTTTAGATAAGATCGTTATAGAGACAGAATAAAAAAGAAAGTGGAAAAGTAAGATAAACATTGTTTCTTTTAAGAGACCTGAATTCTCTTCGCGCTCCTCCTCTTCCTATCCACAGAACCTTGAAAAAACTTTTTTAGAGTTTTAAAGTCCAATTATCTTTTAAAGGAAGGGGTCACTATTTGTCATCCGGGGCTGGGCACCAGGCGCTGGGTGTGGCGTTTCCATGAACTGTCACATCTGATCTACCCAACAACTCCAGACTTGGGAGATGCTTACAGGTATGCCCATTTTATGGACAATGAAACTGAGTCTCAGAGAAATTATTTCTACAGGGCCACACTGCAACAGACACACAGGAACCAGCTCACATAAGTGTGTGTGGGAACCAACACTGGCACCTTGAAGTCAGCCACAGAGGAATCCTTCATGACGCACATCAGCAGTTGCTTGGAATCTGCCCCAGCCCCTCCCCCAAGAGCCAGGTGTTGACCATGTACCAGCACACCACAGGTTCTGAAGCAAAAAGAAGAGTTTAAGAAAAATTGACTCCAAAAAGCATGTCCTTTCACACAGACCACCGACCCAAGAGTTAAGAAGTTGTTGATTTAAGATTTATATAGCGATTTATAGTTGATAAAACAATACATCTGTGCATATGTATTGTAGATTTAATAAAATAAACCTTATTTCCATTTCTCTTTTTCATCCGCGTTGTCTCCCTTTCCCTCTCCTTCTCCCTCTTCATCGAAGCAGCTGCTGCGCTCTGGGGCTCTGCTGTGTGCTCGGTGCCTGACATAGACCGCGGGGTTTATACCATCGAGGGAAGCTAGGCATGGGTCAGGTGAGGGACTTAGACGAAACCATGAACGAGTGAGCATGGCGCCCTGAATCCGGAATAAAGCTCCCATCCCTTGAATGTGCTACGTGAGTCTCCCGGTTTCTTCCCAGACCTCGCTTCTCAAGTTCTTTCTTCTGAAAGCTCCTGGAGGCCCTCCTTTCAGCCTTTGTTCATTTCTTCAACAAATACCTGAGCACAGAGTGTACCACACCTTCTGTTCCAGGTGCTCAAGATGCAACTGGTGAAGTCAGGAGCAGTCTCTGCCCCCAGGAATCGTCCCTTCTGGGGTGGGGGGAACCAGGACAAAAGCAGCAGTGGCCACCGAATAGCAAGGTGGTCCAGCACGGGGGCTTGGGTCTAAATCCCTGGTCCAATCTTTCCAGCTATGGAGAAAAACCTCTTTGTACCTCTGTGTCCTATCCCATAGGAAAAGGGGTCAATAATAGTCTCTGCGTCTTAAAGTAGTTGTGAGAATTACATTTCATCATGTTAAATAGTGTCTGGGATGCATAAGTGCTCAGTACAGGCCAGCTCACCCATGTAAACGAACAAACTGATGATAATTTGTAGTGAGAGACATGGAGACACCCCAGAGACAGAAACCGGGATGAGGGCGGAGTCTTAGATAAAGCGACCGATAAGGCCCTCTCTGACGAGGAGGAACATCCTTCGTAAGGAACGGAACTGCTGGGTTCTGAACTGGGACAGTGCTCTGTGTTCCAGGTCACGTGAGAAGCCAAGGAGCTTGGCGCACAGGCAGAATGGGATGAGATGAGGACGAGGTGACAGGTGGGCCCTTAGGGCCCTGTGGGATTTGCATTTTATTCTGAAGGCAAAAGAGAATGCACAGCCCTTCCCTGTACTGTTTCTGCCCCAGGCCTCATTTTCACAGGGAAATCGGCCTTCTCAAAGCCTCTCTTCTTTCTGGCCAGGGGCTAAGGATCCTGGTTCTACCTAATTGGTCTCAACACTATTTCCTTTGTAAAAACTTCCAGGTAATGAGCAACCATTTGGAAGTTGACTACATTTTCAAAGCATCCCAAAGTTCTCTATGTCCTGGATCTTTGTTTTCAGGTCGTGACCTCTAGGCTTAAATAAGACCACCTGGAGCTGAAATCGGCAGATGGCTTCTGCAAGTGGACGCATTCATGCACTGTCTAGGGAGACTTTCCACAGCTGCCATCAGATCTCTGCAGGTGTGGGAATCGAGAATGCTTAAAGACTTAAATTACCCCAAAGCCCCCCTGACTCCTCTTTCTACACCTGCCCATTTCCCAGAAGCCTCCCTTAGGCCAGATTCAGGAAGGATAACTAGGTCCTTCCTCTGATCTCAAGCGAAGAACCTGAGTTTGGGGGGAATTCCAGCCTTGGAGATCAGTCTCTCCTCTCTCAGGATCCTCTTACAGTTGAGCAGGAACCTGCTGAGGATGCCTGTCTGAGACTTTATCACCACCACCACCATCAGGCCTGTGCTTACTCTGCTTCCCCCAACTTCCCAAGAGCTGGCATGTGACTCAAAGCTGCATCTTAGAGAGACTCGATGCTCTCTCCTGTCCCGGGACTCTTCACACAGAAAAAAGAGCAGTAGGGTTGGGCGAACACTCTGTGTCTGTGGGTTTATAACAGAGAAACTGATAAAACCTGGAAAACATCAGGGTGTCTGATTTAGTTTCTACATAGCCACATTGCTTAAAAGGTAAGCATCTAAAATGATGCAATAAGGTATTCTAGTAATCCCACATGTCTCTCAGGCAAATAGCAAGAATTCTCCAAATCCCAATTTTATATCCCACGCCTGATTTTAGCCTCACAAGCCACCCCGTCATACACCTTCCTCCCAAGTCTAATTAGTAACATGACTGGCTTCTATAACTCTCTTCACACATCACTGTTACTCAGATTATCTACAACAAAATAGCAATGAACAGAAAAGGAAGGGCCCTAACTGTACAAACACAGCGTCCTCTGCCCTCCTCCCACATCCGTGGCGTTCACCTCTCCAGCTTTCTGGAACACAAGAGCCCCGAATGCAGGAGGCTAAGGTACCCTCCTAGGGGGTGGGGATGGAAGTGCAGACAGGTAACATTCTCACTAGAGGCCAGAGGAAAGGGAGAGGAAAGGCTGGGCCTCCGCACATGTTCATTATTCCGACTCTCATCACATTGGTGTCGAAGGGCAAAATCTCCGTAGGATGAAGGTGTCAGGCCTTGGCCTCCATTAATATTCTTATACAAGAGTTACTTATTTTTCAGAATGGTCCTTGTTGTTGCCTTTCCGTCTCCTCCTCCTCCCCTCTCCTCTTCTTCTCCTCCCTTTCCTCTCTTCCCTTCTCCCCTCTTTCTCTTCTTCCTCCACTTTCTGCTGTCTCTTCCTCCTTCCTTCCTATTGTAGCTTGCTATACATCTAATAAAATAAAAGCTGGGCTTTTTACTTTTCTTTTTTTATTTTTGGAAATGTAATGATAATCTTTCCTCTCATTGGGACCCTATTTTCGAGGACTATTTTCACGAAGTGACTTTAGAGGCAGTTTTCTGGGGAACAGAGATCCTTCAATAGTGGCGGTGGAATCCAGGGTACTGGGTCTCCAAGGGGAAATTGCCGGGGAACGTGTCGAAGCTGAGCCGCGCCGCTGTTATCCTGACCTTGTAAACATTCCCTGCAGGTGCCTGTCTCCTCAGCCATCTCAAACTTCCCAGCAAGGAGGCAGTGACAGTTTGGTTTCACCCAGTCCCTTGAGTTATGAGTAATTTTGCTAGGCTCTTGTCATTGTCTGGCAGATTTCATGAAGTTGTGCTGAATTTGCAAACAAAGGAAAAGGCAAACAATAGTTTAAGCGGCTTTGAGATGGCCTCATTAAGCTGAAGCCTGCCACAAGCTTTCTGCTTGTAGCAGTGAACTTATATCTGAGTTCTACGATGATGTCACCATCTAAAACTCTGCTTGCATTGTGTGAGGGCAAGAAAGCTGCCCCGTGTGCAACCAACCAGGAAAAAAAATAATTAAATAAATACGTAAGGAAGAAAAAAGAACGAGCAGAAAATAACTCGTTATCAGGAAAGTTAGATTTTTCAGTTCTACAGCTTATAGATAGATCAACCTTGTCACCTGTGAGTGACTTCCCTGACATCTTCAAGCCTCAGTCTCCCACTCTCCAACTTGAATACACTGACACCCTTTCTGTGTAGGGGGCGCCCCTGAGCTCTGCTGGTATCTCCTCTCCAGAAATGGTGGTGTGTGGCAAGCTCTCCAACACCGTTTTTTTAATTGTGGAAGTATGCAGTTGTGGGATTATGTATGAACCCTGTAAAAATGGCAGAGTCCTGAACGTGTGGACTAAGCTGCCAGTGTATTTTCCAGTTCGGTAGACTCCATCGAAACCATAAACAAGAGCAGGGCAAAGTCAAAAGACCGTCCCGCTGAGATGTAGGAGAGAATCTCAAAAGCACACCGATTCATAAATGTAAGTCAAATTCTTTACTCTCTAGGACTCAGTTTCCTCATACATAAATTATGATGAAATGGACCAACTTATCCTCACAAGGATTTGAGGAGATTATAGGAAATATTTTTAGTTTAAGCATTAGATAATAAGTTAAATAAATAAATAATAAAACATTTACTTTAAATAGAACATTTAAGAAAACCTGAAATTCATGGAATTAGTTGTCCCAAGTGAAGAAGCTATGAGTGCCTAGTCTGTTGGAAGAGTCCGCCCCAAACAAGCACTCTCTGAATCCCTAGCCCTTGAGACGGAGAAGTTCAGCCCATGCTCAACACACTCATCTAGAAAGTGGGATAGTAAGATCTAACTCACAGGACAAATGTGAGACTGAGTGAGTCCTAGAGAATGCGTCTGGCACATCATATTTGATTAGTAAGTCCTCATTTTATTTTTTTTACTCTTTTATGACATGGCATTTCATGTAATTGTGGATGTGAAAATGACACTAACATAATACACTCTGACAAAAGGCAATAATAACGTCCAGAGAAGCAGGTTCCCAGTCTCTGAGTCCTTGAATTTCGGAGGGAATCCAGCCCCCTGGGCAGGTGTGGACCAGCCTCGCAGGGCACAGACTCATGCAGAGCAGCCCCAGCCCCTGACTTGTTTGACCATAGCCACTGGGCTTCCAGGGCAGAGGGGGTGGGGGTAAAAGCATCTCCTTGCAACACACAGAAGCAGAATCCCCCGCCCCCTTCACTGTGCCCTTCTGCAGATTACCCCTTGATCTCTCAGCCTGCTCCTCTCTCTAAGGGGCAGTGCAGACCCCTAGCCCGGAATAAAGCCAGCTCTCTCCGTGACTGGATGCCACCCTAAACCCAAGTTTGAGGATCCATCTCAGGCACCGCACTGCCAAGAGCTGAATCCTGGAGCGAAGCCCACAGACTAGAGTGTATCCTCCACCCACTTTCCCACATAATCTGCCCTGGATATGCCTCCCTAATCAGCCATCGGCACGTGAGGCTGGCAGCTTGTCCCAGTCTGGCCCTCTCACACTCATCCCTAGGTGAGGGCCTCCATGTCCCGTGGAGCATCTGCTCCTGTTGCTGCCATGGCGGCACATGCTACCTGGACCACACAGAAACCGTGCCAGTTCCCTGATCCAGTCCTGGGGCCAAGTGTATGATGCAACTCAAGCTTATTGAGCTGCTGGCAGTGGGATTCTCACCTTGGGAAAACATCCTCCTGACTCCGGCCACAGCTTCCCGCTCAGCTTTCCCTTGGGCCCAGGTTACCCTTCTCTTGTGGGCACCCATAGTCATCAATGTCAGGGACTTCTGATTCCTGGGATGCACCCTCTCTGTGTCTGCAGCCACCTGGTCACTTATCCCAATAAGTGACACAGGCAGACACAGGCTTCCAGTGACCAGAGAGAGTTCCAGAGTTATTGCTGACAAAGGCATGGCCACGTGTTGAGAAAAGCCCTTGATGGGCAGGTTGTAAGGCCTGGGCACTTAGGTCTCCATCCTTACCCCCACCTCCTATCCTGACTGAGGAGACTGTTTTGGTCACAAGGCCAAGTAGGATCACAACATCTCGATCTTTGACTCTAGCTGAGTCACCCAACCTCATGCACCAGCTTTGTGGCAAAGCGTTTTTGCCAAACAAAAACCAGTTCCTGGGTTGATCAGAAATATAGCTGCTCACCGTGATGACTGGCTCCTTCCAGAGCAAATCTGCTTTTCCCTAAGTGACCCCAAAGTGACCTTGTCCTCCGTGCTGAGCAGAGTCTAGAGATGAATGAAAAGCTGCTCCAACAACTGCTGTGTGAGAAGTGTGGCTCTGGGGTCAAGAGTCTGGGCATGACAGTGGCCAAGGGAACAGGGTCCAGCTCAGGGAACAAACGCCAGCCCCACTCCATAAGCTAGGAAGGGTAAGTCACAGCCAGAGATGTGAGGGTCAGATGGAGGGGAAGCCCACCTCACGCCACTTCAACCCCCTCAAACACTCCCACAACACATACCCGTTGGGAAAACCATTGGGTTTTCAAAAATAGGCTGCACTGTATATTTTGGGAGCGCATTTGGCAAGAAACAGCTAGAAAACAGGTCTCCTTGGTACAGTGAACCAAAGCTGCACTTGCTATGAAAGTTGTGGTAAACGCTGGGGTCTCCAGACATCGTGCTCTGATTTCTAACATCTGACTCCTTATGGCACGCTTTCCAGTCAGGCTCTGTCTCCTGGTCCCATTTAACCAGCGAGGAACCCAAGGTGTGAGAATTTCTTTCCGGCCAAGATCAGTAACAGACCTTGGAGGAAGAAGCCACAGCTCACAGGCTTAGCTTTCGGTGAAAATGAACTTGAACACAAAGTCTCAGATCATAGGATGCCTTTTCTCCCAGTAAACATTTCTTTCACATCACATTATAGATTTCACTCTTCCTAGTAATCCCAGGTAATAGTGAGCCTGTGTCTATTTTATTACTGATTATTCAAAGGTGGTTATGTTGATTTAGAAATGGGCTGGACAAGTGGTGTTTGTTTTCAGAATACATGTATTTAGTGGGAGTTGTTTGCTTCCTGCTGTATCCATCCATTTCTTATTTACCTTTGAGGACAACAGAGAAAAGCTGGACAGCGAGACCTAATTGGTGAGGTCTATGAAACCTTGAGTCTAAAGGGGAGAGATCTAGTTCTTAAAGAAAAATTACAATCTTTTCCCTTAGAGATATTAATTCAATGTACAGACTGTGAAAATGAAATTGAGATTGTGTTGCCAAGTAAAAGCTCCCTAACACACATGTAAACTTCCCTACAGGGGTTGGGGTTATTTGTATTTATAACTTGAATCATAACACACAGTGGGTGTACATGAAGGAATGGTGGAATAATTGAGTAAATAAACAAGCAATGCAAATCAGGAATTGGAGGTATCCAAACTAGAAACTAGGAAATCGTGAACACCCTGCAGTATTTGACCCAAGGAAGTGTCAAGAGCTTTAGTCAAGAGTGAATGTTAGGAGTAATGCAAGGGAAACCGACCAGTAATGGGAATGAAGAATGAAGAAGGCATCGCAAGAAGAAACCCCAGCTTTGGGGTCAAGTCCAATTCTGTTAGTATCTTAGCGTAATTAGTTATAACTTGCCTGACCTTGGTAGGTTCAGTTACTCTTGCTAAACCCATAGACACAGACAATGGTGTGGTGACAGCCAGGGGGGAAAGTGGCAGGGGCTGGGTGGAGTGGAAATGGATCGAGGGGATGGGGAAGAATACGGGGACATCTGTAATAATGTCAACAATAGGAATAATATAAAATAAATAAAATTAATGTCTATAAAATTTCCTCATGTAAAAATGGTAATAATAAAGATGATTGTCAGGGTAAATCGAGATGATGCATTTACTTATTTTAATAAAATGTATGGTAAATAGTAAGTTTGGAAACTTCTGTTATTTTACTATTAATCCCATCTATTAAATAGCAACAATGTGTCAGGTGTGTTGATGGGTCCTTTACTCCTCTGATAGTGGTATTTTCCTCTCCTTAGTCATTTTCAATGGGATGATCACACACGCATGCTGGCTGAAGCCATAGGTGACCGACCACCTTGGTACATTATGCCCAGGACTTTCTGATTTTACCCAGAAAGTCCTATGTCTCAGGGAATCCCCCCTCCCCAGGCAAACTAGGATAGATGCTGTATTACTTTTCTAGAGCTCTCATAGTAAAATACCACAGCCTGGGTGGCTAAAACAATGAGATGTATTTTCTTACAGTTCTGGAGGCCAGAAGTTCAAGATCAGGGCGTTGATAGGTTTGGTTTCTCCTAAAGCCTCTCCCCTTGGCTTGTAAATGGCCACTCTGATCTCATGTCCTCACACAACCTTTCCTCTGTTCATGCACATCTGTGGTGATTCACTGTGTGCTCAAAGGTTCTCTTCCTGATATGCAGTAAATTACATTAAGGCCCCACCCTAAGGGACGGGGGGGTCTCCTTCTAATTCAATCACCTCTTTGAAGGTCCTATTTCCAAACACCATCACATTTAGAGCAATAGGAGTTAAGGCTTCACCTTGTAAATTCTGGGGAGACACAATTTGGCCCATGACATTTTGTCACATTAGACATGCCTCATAAAGTCTCCACTATTCAACAAACACCCTTTAAGCAGTTTTTCTGAGCCAGGAGGTCTGCTTAAACATTTCACCCAACATCTGAAGCCAACCATCCCTATGGCTCCTGTTCCCATTGCCCAATGAGAAATGGGGATGTATGTGCTTGAAGGCAAAGTAGAAAGTTAAATGGACATTTTTCTTACAGAAGCCTGAGAGTTACATGTGTAATTGTTGAATCGCTTTAGGTGACAACATCTTAGAACCTATGAGAGAAGAAGGGGACATAGGTGTAGTGAGAGCTAAGAAGTTAATTTTCTTACATTGTAAAATATGAAATATACACTATTGTATCAGTTTGGCCTGTACAAATAGAAATGTCACCTGTTTCATAGAGTATAGTCCCCTTGCACTCACTGCTCAGGTTATAACAATTCTGCTTTCTCTGGCAGTAGCCCTCACACGTCAGTGGCTGGGTCACCACTTAAATGACCACCCTCCATGGCCATAGCTGATAAATGAGAGGTGAATATATAATCCAGTCTGTTCCACTCAGAAATCAAGGAAGGGCTGGAAGGGACAGAGAAGTAGAGAGTCATCCAGACCAAGTCATATCAATGTCAGCCTTCCAGGGAGAAGATCCAAGGGTTTCAGCTCTTCCAAGTCCAGGAATCTCCTTTACAAATTGCTGACTCCTTTCTCTTGTTTCACCAGATACCTGAATGTCCTTCCAAACATTAACTTCTTTTTTTTTTCTTAAGCTAAACAGGGTCAGATTTTATCACTCAAAATAAAGCCACATGAATGAATACTGATCACTGTGCTCTAACGGGCTTCCCACTTGAGTTCTCTGAATTAAGATTCCTTGATACTTGCTCACCATTCTATCACCAGTGCTGGTAAAGTCCTAGTCATAGAAACGGTATTTGATAAACATTGAAAGAATAGGTAAGTAAATAAATGAATGACAGAATAAAAGATACATGCACGCACTGAATGCTCAAGTTTGCGTCTTTATCTTCACTTGGGAGAGAAAAGATGCAGTTTTTAGCTGGTTCTAAAATTGACTTCTATCTCCCCCAAGTTGACAAGCACTGGCGTAGAGTAGTCAGAAAAACACGAGGTTAGATGCCCTAAAATCAATTGCTAACAACCTCAGATACAGGCTTTATTTGTGAACCTAGTCCTACCTGTGAAAGCTTTGACTTTGAAAGCTTGGGTAGGCATTGGCATTGGTGGGCAGACGTAGAGGTATGAAGACACCTGAACAAGGAACTTACAGCCCTGGCTGCTTCTGAAATCTCTTTCCACCATTATTTGGTCTTTCACACAGCCAATGAAAACATAGCTGTCTTTTGGCATCATTTTAAAACCCCAGCCTCGACAATGACAAGTGAGGCAACCCAATAAAATAAATATTTTCCCATCTAAATTTGGAACCAACAGAGAAAAAGAGGGTCAAGGAGAATGAAAACATTTTATCTCCTACTGTTAAAGCTGTTTGGATGGATGTGGCTAATTGTGGTGGGTCAGGCCTAACAGAATTAAGCACATCTGCCCAAATAATCACAAGCAATTCTTGCCCCCGGGTGAGGTCTTGACAACTTGACTTCTTCTGGGGACTCTAGAACACCAGACAACACATTCCCTGATGGAGGGCAGATTCCTAAAAGGACACCAGAGGAAAGGACCAAGCCAAACCTTCTCTCAGGTTCTTTCTACAAGTCACCACAATAGGAAAGGGTGTGCAACGTGGAGAGAGGACAGGAAGGTAACACTAATGGCATTCCCTCCACGTGGAAATGATAAATATGGTAAAAAGAAGTTCCTCATTAAAGTACTATTACTGCTGTGTTAATATTTTCAAGGGGTAACAAGGTTTGGTATAAAAAGAACATGAAAGCTTTGTAATAAAATAGATCTAGAATCAAATCATAACCATACCTCTTATATCTTGATAAGTTACCCAACCTCTCTGAGTGTAGATTTGACACCTATAGAAGCAATCTGTTCACTCCCTTATAGCAATTTTGAAAGCATAACTAAGGTATAAATCATCAACTATACTGTGCTGAACACAATTCCTGGTACAATATTCAATCACTGAAAAACAAAACATTGAAGTTATAGCATCAAAAAGCTACAACATGGCAGTGTCCTAATCAAAGTTATGTTAATAATAGCTAATGTTAAACAATAATTAATTATATGCCAAGAAATATGTTACTCAATAGATCTTCCTTGCCTTACTTCACAGAGATAATAACCACAGAATATAAGGATTAATATTTTCCCCTTTGTACAGAAATAAAAACTGAGGATTAGAATAGCTTCATAAGTTAAGGTCAGTGAAGTGGCTGAGCAAGAAATTCAAAGCCAGGCTGTCTGAGTTCAGAAATTGCACCCTTAACTACTTGGGCATATTGCCTGCCCATACTCAATGAGCAAAGAAAAGATGAAGACCTGAATAGGAAGGAGGACCTCCAGAAAGCAATGGGTCATGAATTTCAGCTCAGGCGCTGAGGGACCTTCATCAGCTTCCTGTTCTTGCCCAAGGCTGATTCCATGTTCCCTCTTGAAAGTTGTCTCTCCTCTTTGACCCTGACAAGGTTACATCTGCAATGATGGATTAAACTTTGTACATTAAAAAAACTCAACAAAGACCTGTAGGAATAACCGTTGTTGCTTTTGTTACTGGTGCAGGTGAGTAGAAAGACTGATCCAAATGGGAATTTTTCAAAGTAATTCATTTTAAAGGTATTTCGAACAAATCTGAGCCAAATGACAAGAAGAAGGAGACCTAATTGTAAATTGTGTATATTTAAGAGCCTGAAAAAGAAGAATAAGTGGAATGTGTAATATTAGTTCCTTTCTCTTCTCTTTATTTTTTTAAGCTGCATTTAAGGAGCTAGGGTAAATCCATGAAAGAGACCACAGAGGGACCAAACTGAAAATGCCTTCAGATATAAAGGACCAGACCCAAAGCTAAGATTTGGCAAGTGTCCCACTGAGAAAAAGAGTAATGATTCAAAGGCTGGGAAAATATCCCTCAGTTTCCTCTTAAGGATTTTCTCCTGTTCAAACTGGATAAAGAAGGCTAAGTTCCGAGTCAATAGCGGGCTTATGTAAATAGTACACGGTTGGCATGGGTGAGCAAAGGAGAATGGTTAAGGCATGCTGAAAGCTATTCTGTTTCCACTGAGGGAACAGGTTTAAGTGATGGAAAGTGAGATTGAGTATAATCCCAAGTCTGAGTAAACTGGTAGGAATTCATCTCTGTGGGGACCAGGGAAATTTTAAAGTAAAGGCTTCTCATGGGTATATCTGGGAAAAGAGGAATGGGAAACCTCTAGAAAGTACATCCACATAGACTTAAGGCTCTACATAATACTGGGCATCATATTATTTGTTCAAAAGTCATCATGATATTTTGGGTGAAATTCAATCTCTTCACAATGGAGCTGGAAATCTGTAAGAAATCTCCATGCAGAAAAGGCCAAATAATGCTGTCTGTCAGCTCTGAAGAGTCGCTGTTGCTTTCGTTACGGGTTTCGTTAGCTAAGCCTGACATTGTCCGATGGGCTGCTTATCACTGAGCATGCAGGAAAATAAACACTATCCCTGGAATAAGGGCTCCTGCGTTTTCGGGGCAGTTTTGCTGCTGAAATGCCCGCGTGTAGCAGATTACATATCACTTTGTTCAAATATTCACTAATCTTAATCTCGCCCCTGCGTGCAAGGCCTCTCCCTGGTCCCTTCCTATAGAAGGAACAAAAACCAGGATGAACCAATGTTTCTATTCTCTCTATGGGAGGACTCAAATACATATTACGGTGTTTTTAAGGGGTCATTGGGTGAAAACTCTGAACTCTAAAAGGCAATTGAGAAGCATTTTCCACAATGACTTATACTTTCACTCAAGATAACATTAAATAATAACAAGATATTGGCGTTTTCTTGTTCTTCAGCCCCCATTGGTGCGATTTTTCTTCAAAAACAATATGAATGATTTAGGCAGGATTTCTGTTTCCCAAACTTTAAGAATTTGGGGGGAAAGGTTCATTTCCCACTGGCAAACACAATGTACAACCTCTGGTTGCTTCTTCTGAAGTCACCTTTTCCCAACCCCCAATTTATGTCTGAGATAACCACCAACAATGAAATTCCACTACAGTTGCTGCTCTCTCGTGCACAGCACTGGTCCTTGGGCCTTTGATAGCCCGTAACAAGCCTCATACACACCACAGAGCAAGCAAAACTTCTGAAGGTACAAGATAAGATGCAGAGATATCCCATCTCTCATTATAAACATTCTCAGGGGAATACAAGGGACCTTTGTTTTGTTATGGTATGCACACTTCAAGCCAGGTTCCCCCCTGTATTTGCTCACAGGTGAGGGAGGAAAATGTACCTTAATAAATGCCAAAGAAGCAGAAGTACCCCACATACCTGCTAGCATCCATTGTAAGTAAGAATAATTGATTATCAATTCAAACCAAAAAAGTTGTATTCACATGCTAATTTTATAAACAATACTTAGTATATCAGTTAGCAAGAAATTGGTTATGCTGCCATAACAAATAACCTCAGAATTTCAGTGACACGAAGCAATAAAACAGTTTCTTGTTCACAAGCCAGTGTAGGAGAGCAGGGATAAAACCCTACCACTGATACCGTTATGCCTTAGAATTCAGAATCTCACCGTTTGGATCACCTGGCTCCATGGCACAGAAGAGGGCAGTATGAAGAATCATATCCTGGAGCTATTTAAGCTCCTCTTCTACTCAGAGGACACACACATATTTCATTGAAATAGATAAGTGCCCAGGTCATGTCTCATCTTTGATGCATGAAGGAACAGAAATCTGACCATGTACCTGGAGGAAGAGATGGAAATACTAGGGAGATAAACTAGTACCTACTTACTGAAAGCCTGTTACCCAAGGGTTCAAGGGGAGCTACAGAACTCTCTTCATGTGGTTGACGACAATGTTCCTTGTAGGCTGTAGACTATTCAGTTGGCTCTTCATTTGTTTACACTTACATGTGCATGTATGTATTTATACTTACTCACTTACTTGTCAATATTCTTAATTCAGATTCTGTATGAGGAATCAGAGATTTAAATAAAAATTTTCTGCTCTAAATTTGCTCATTGTCTCAGGTAAACTAGGGTTCTCTATAAAAACACAGTTAACCATCTCAGGCTACAGGTAAAGTAATCTGGGCAGGCTTTCTCAGGGAGTTGATGCTGGCACAAACTGGTACAGGGGGAGGAGGTGTTTCAAAGGCAAGTGGGTGAAGAAATGACAGAGCACCTGTACTCCAGACCAGAATAAAATATGTTCCAGAGACTCGTGGTCAGGGCCCCACCCAGCCCCAGATAGTGGTGATTTGTTACAGCAGCTCTAAGAGACTAATACATGCCAGTAGGGCTAAGCCAGGATGTTCGAGGTGTATGTATACCTGCATCCCTTCATCCACTTACCTGCAAGAGTCCCAGGCACGAGCCACTGCACATGTTGTTGGTTTGGACTGACAGAATTGGATCTACTTTTGCCATCCCAGCAGGAGGGGACCTTTCTGCACACTCCCCGGCCTGGCCAAGTCCCCACAGGGCAACCTGAGGTCCTTGAAATCATCTGGTTTTAAAGAGAAAGTTCACATGTCAGTGCTGTCACAGTGTTCCTGTTCACTACTGATTCATTTTCTTATTTGTGTAAACACACCCTGAAGTCTCCCAAAGTTAGGGGAAGGAGACCCTGTCAGGGAGTCGTATAGGCTGCGTCAGTGTTTCCGGCGTCTGGGCCACGCTGTCCAGACAGAAGCGCACATCGGAGCCACTGGTTATCATTTGTAAATAAAAAGTTCAAATTTCTCAGCACACAGTGCTCGTCTGAATCCCTCAGGGAGACAGGTATCACACTTTAAACATAAAAGCAGCCACATCTCAGGACCCAATTCCTGCCGCTGCCTGAGTCTGACAAGAACAGCAGGGTGTTCTGTGCTCATCCTCAAACTAACATGAAATAATATTGAATGTCAATTGCGATTGAAAAATATTTTTTAAAAAAGATAACCTAATGTCCACACAAAAACCTACACTCAGATGTTCAGAGCAGCTCTACTCATAATTGCTAGAACTTGGAAGTACCCGTATGTCCTTCAATAGTTGAATGAATAAATTGTGGCACCCGGACAGTGGAAAATCATTCATGACCATGGAGCCATGAAAAGACATAAACGGAAATGTGTATTTGTAAGTGAAAGAGCCAGTCTGAAAAGGCTGCCTACTGCATGATTCCAACTATAGGATATTCTGAAAAAGGCAAAACCAGGGAGACAGTAAACTGACCAGTGGCTTCCAAGGGTAGGGAAGGGGAGGTGGTACTCGCAGGATTTTTAGAACAGTGAAAATTCTCTGCCTGTTACCTAATGGCAGATGTTGTCATACACATTTGTCCAAACTCACAGAGTGTACAGCATCGAGAGTGAGCCCTGGTGTACACTATGGAGTTGGGGCGATTTTGATGGGTCAGTGTAGGTTCGTCAGTGGTAACACGCTGGCTGGGGGGCGTTGATCTTGGGGGAGACTACGTCTGGGTGGAGACAGAGGATGTATGGAAATCTCTGGACCTTCCTCTCAATTTTTCTGGGAACCTTCAACTTCTCTAAAAAATAATATCTAGCCCTGGCTAGTGTGGCTCAGTGGATCGAGTGCCTGCTTGCAGACGGAAGGGTCACGAGCTTCATTCCCAGTCAGGGCACATGCCTGGGTTGCAGGCCAGGTCCCCAGTAGGGGGTGTGCCAGAGGCAAGCACTGTGATGTTTCTCTCCCTCCTTTTCTCCTTCCTTTCCCCTCTCTTAGAATACGTAAATAAAATCCTTTTTTTTTCAATAAGACCTTTAAAGAATAATAATATCTAAATAAAGATAATGAATTCGTTTTTAAAGACCTGGGCAGTGAGAATACAGTCTAGTTACCCTAAACTACCCTCAGTGTCCCCAGACCAAGCGCAGCCACGACAGAGGCCGGGCCCCTGGGCTGCCCGGGAGGTGCACTTCAGAAGGCTTTCTTCCCTTCCAATGGCCTGTCAGGCCCCAGGCCATTTGCATTTCTTCCCTGACTCAATGTATGAACACATCTAAGCTTTTTAAAAATTGCAGTAAGAATACAACACGATATCTGCCCCCCCTTAACCCAGCTGTAGGTGCAAAGCACCATGTTAAGTACAGGCACGATGCTGTACAGCAGATCTCAGAACGTGTAATCTTGTGAACTAACTTCGTGCGCGCTGAACAGCAGCAGCTCCTCACTTCCCCGGCCCCTCTGCCTCTGGCAGCCACCATGCTACTCTCTGGTTCCACAGGTCTGAGCACTTCAGACAGTGATCAGACAGTTGAGTCACGCAGTACTTGTCCTTCTGCGACCGGTTCATTTCAGGGAGCACAATGTCTTCCAGACCCATCCGTGTTGTCACACGTGGCAGGATCGCTTTCATTGTTTTTAGGCTGAATGTTTTGCTATGGTATGAATATACTATATTTTCCTTATCCATTCATTTATTGATGGGCATTTGGGTGGTTTTAATATTTTGGCTATGGTAAGTAATGCTGCAATGACCACAGACCTGCTAATATCTCTGTAAGATCTTTATTTCAGTCCTTTTGTAAATATACCCGGAAGTAGGATGGCTGGGTCACAAAAACACTTTAATTTTTTGAGAAGCCTCCATATCTTTTTTTAGAAAATTGCATGCATTTTTTGTTTAATACTCACTTTTTTATGTAAAGGTAACCTCAAAGATTACAGGACTTAAGTGAATTGTGTAAGACCGCTCTCCTGGTAATGGAACCTAAAATGACACCCCAGCTCTGGGCTGTGAGCCCAGCAAACGTTCTACACGCGGTGTTAGCACATGTGCGGTGCCTCACCGTCTCACTGTCGGCCAGACCCGGCAACACGCAGGGCTAGGCCAGTTTCGTTGTCTCTCTGAACATCAGTTTTCTCATTTGTAATATGAGGCTTATTATAAATATATAAGTCCATCATATAAGGCATATAAAGGAATTCACTTAAGAGAAAGTTAACCTTCTTTCCTTCTTTTAAGAAATGGGATTAATCGCATTTTATAGATTTAAAAAAGAAAATGAGCTGTTGGAGATTCTCATCTTCCTATTCTAAAATTCTTGCCCTGTCCACTAGATGGCGGGACCTCTGTAATCCACTGAGAACCTATAACAAAGGACTAGCTCTGTTGGGGGCTTGGGCGCCTGGGGCTCATTTCCTCTGGGGCGTCATCAGAATTGATGCTGCCTCATAGTTTGTATCCTTGGGTCACCTGCACCTTAATCCTTTTCCTGCCTTCATGGCATCTTGGAGTGAATAATGACACATTTGAAGAACACGTTGAGAAAATCATTTTGTAAGTGTATCAAGATTTTACTGTTCATTCTTGGCAGTCTCTGGAATGGTCATAAATTACACAATGTTAGAATTATTTCTTTAAATTTGAGATTACATCCGACCCTCAAACTTTGTGTGTTACTTCTCACTGTGATGGAATGCTTGAGAGGCAGCTGGCAGGGTTCACAGCCGGCCATGACTTTTTTTCTGGCATTAAGAGTGGTCTTTGCTTTCACACACACCCATCCCCTTCGCCATCGCTTGTTGCTACACTGAATGCTAAATATCTGTTTTCCCAAATGTTCTTGATTTCTCCAAAATGCCTTGCAGTCAATCATGTTTACCAACAAGCAGTCAACTCCAGCTCAAACCACCCTTTATTTGCCACCTCTATTATTTCAGTGCTACATATATCCACATTTATGCTTTTTAACTCAACCCTAAAGCTAGTCTTTTAATAAACTAAAGCACAGAGAAAGTAGCCCATAGTCATGAAACTGGTAAGAAGAACAGCTGGGACCTCGACCCCTCCACCAGGAACATTTCAGCAAAGCAATTCCATAGAATGCAAAGAGATACACTGAGGGTGTGATTTCGACAAATGCTCTGAGAGAATATCATCAAAACTGTCAGCTAAACAGTGTGTTATCAGTGAGAGGGACAAGCCTTTTGACCAGATCTTTCATCCAATCAGCATACACACCTTGACATCTACGGTATGTCAAGCACAGTGCTAGACTCCAACAGCATCGAGATGAAACAAGAGACTGAAATGTGGGTGTTGCTGGCA